>JAJMLN010000024.1:0-172552 GCA_030569675.1 Wickerhamomyces ulmi
AAAAAAAAAAAAAAAAAAAAAAAAAAAAAAAAATGGCTGTGAAAGTTCATTTATCTGCAAAACCACCAAAAAGACGTTATACGTCATGACATTCATGGTCATCGGTTAATAGAGTGCAGATGACTACTCTTGAATAATTTGTGGAGAAGCAAACTACTTGTCCTGTAATTACAGATGACTCTTTGCTTGTCATATTGTTTGTCTCTTACTCTTTACTGTATATGAAGCTGATTAATGACCATCATCGTTTTGTATGGCGATGAGCTTATACGTCGTCCTTCAAATTCATCATGTATACGTTACTTACATCATGACATATTATATTATTTTGATTCTAATTAAATTAAATGAATAAAAAGGCTATTAAATTATATATACTAATTATAATGCAAAACTGAATAGTACAAAACTAATCATTCCTAATAATCCCATCTTGTTCCAATTTCCAAATTCTGTGTTTTTATAACCAAATGCAGATAATGTAGTATTTTGACTAGTTGTCGTATTAATGTATCTTCCAGTATAGACTGTACCACTTGAATAGACACCACTGATTTCAGGAGGAACTGCTCTTGAACTTTTGAATTGATCTTGATATGAAAATGTCATTGTTTGTGTAACGTTATTTGTTGTTGCGAATGGAATGAACCCAGATGATATCGATGATGATTCAATTGGTAATGATGATTGAGAAACTGTAGTGGTGATCACTTCTGTTGAGTTACCTATTCTTGTAGTAACAACATTAGATTCATCTGGATTAGCACGAGCACGCATGTAATCGTTATTAGATTGTGCTAAGGCAATTTTTGAACCTTCATGTTCAACAGCAAAGAATACACTTTGTAAGAAATTTTGACCTAAAACTGAATAACCATAGTTGGTATTTGGAGCAACAGTCATATAACATGCCTTTTCACCATTTTCAAAAACAACAGTTGATTCATTAGATGTTGAAAAACTAGCAATAAATGCACTAATTGGAACTTGAATCGTTACATTACCAAAAGTAAAACCAACAGTAGCATCTAAGTCACCCATTGAACATTTAACATACCATAATCTCTGTTGATCGGAGTAAATGGCATTTAATTGAATGGCTAGATCTATGACCGTACTATAAGGTAATCTTGTATATGTTGATCTTGAATCTAATAGAACTGGGAAAGGCATATCAGCTTCAGTGATAAATACAGAAGATCCAACAGCATTATTGTTAACCGTAAGTGAAGTTAATGGTACGATTGGATATGAATAACTGACTCTTTGAGTGTCAATATCGTAGTAAGGAATAGTTTCAAATTCCACTAGTGGTTCGATATAATGTGAACGATTAATACCACCAAAAGTTAAAAGTAGTTCTGATTCATTCTTAGCAAACCATGTATATGAGCTTGAGTTTAAACGACCAGTTTCTCTCATTATATTGATGAAATTAATATCATAATCAGCATTTATATCATCATGGTCTAATGCAGCAAGACCCAACGCACCCAGGAACACATTTGAAGCATTTGCAAGGATGAAATCTATCTCTGGTGCAGTTAGATTAGTACTTTCTTCATTATATTTAAAATCAAAAAATTCAGCATTATCATTAACAACAGTACCGTTAGCAATGACGTAGTTTAAGAATAACAAACGTTCCCAAGTACCAATGTAGTTGTTTGCAGTTGATGAATTCTCCATAGAATAGTGACCTTCATCAACACAATCAGAAGCAAATGGGGAATATCCAGGTTCGGTTTCTGTTGCGTTAACATCGATTTCTGAACATGAAGGGAAGGTTTCAGAGTTTAATAGCCATAGGTAAGGTTGTGCAATATCCACACGTAAGTTATTAGATTGTGCGGGACTTCCAAAAGCAGCTTTCACTTGGTATGCTCTTCTTAAGTCAGATTCTGCACGTATCGTTAGGAAACCTTCACCATCTTCAAAGTCAACGTCCCTTTCTTCGAGTATTATCGATGAATCTTGTTCTGTTGGAGATGGGATTATACCACTAGCTAGAGCAGACGGTATGCAGGAGAGTAGTATCGTGATAGGCAGTCTCATGATAATGGTCTAGATATGCAGTGGAGTGACGATGCTGATGATGAGCGTACTTGATAGTCTGTTTGTGGTTATTAATAATCTTTCTTTTTTTTTTTTGTTTGCCTTGACTGACCTCTTCTTCTATTAGTAAAAGTGGTTATATTATGTTGTTTATGTTAAGGTTTTTGTGTAGAAGTGAGTGGGGGTGTGAGTCTCCTTGAACAAACGCGTAAAGAACTCTCAGTGATAGTTGTCTGGTAGCACACAGTGAGTGGTGGGTGGTCAAAGGGTCAAAGGGTGAGAAGATTAGGGGGCGTGAGCAGGGTGTTTGTGAGCGTGTGGTAGTTGCAAATGGAGCTTTTAGTGAGATACCCGAGACAATAAAAAATTTATATCTCAGTTCAAATTGGGGCGCGAAAATCGAGTGCGAAAATGGGAATTTTGTGAGCTGGTGGGAAATGGTCTGCCCAGAAAAACTAAGATTAGGCAGAGGCAGCGAGGCAGAGACAGAAGAGAACAGAGAGAGGCTGTGACTAGACGGGGAATGAGGAGCAGGAGCAGCGATTCTATTAATACACACGTCGTATTGAAGAAGGCACGTCCAGTGTTATTAATAACTGATCAGCTCTAGTGGTGTCACTATGAGGCAACAGTAGTCTTGTTGTACGAGACAGGTTATAAAAGGGATTACCGGTGGGAAAAGCACTAAAAGGGAAAAAATTTAGAACGGCATGAGAGTACAAACCCCCTCCGAGGACCACTTCAAGTCAGCTTATATGAATAATATCGAGATAACACCGGGGGAATCTGAGTCTCTGACTGTAGAAAATGGCGGAATGACGTTGTAGTTTTAACGTCCAAGGTGATCAATTTAGCCGTTTATTATTTGCCCACACTAATAGACATTAGACAACAACACCAGTGGAACTAGCATTACTCTGAATTACAGGGATCACAGTTATATCATCATTCATCAATCCCCAAGAACCTCGGCATCAACATTCAACACTTATCCCGTCCGCACTCTAATTTATCCATGACTGATTAATGATTTGACTCCATTAGGCTTACATTAACTTTCCTAATCAGGAAATATCCCTCAACAAGTAAACATAATACATTACGTAATGTCGGCATCAGTGGAATGATTTTCCCGGACCTCCCGCGAAAAACGTTATGTGTCAACTATGATTTAGCCGGAATGCTACTATACTCCTATACTACTAGTTATATACTGCACTAAATGCTTAGGGTACACAATTCTACAAGGTCATGTTCAAACTTACTTGGGTGCTGACTGTATGAATCTTCAGTTTTGAGAAATGCTACAACCAGGTCTCTGTCTCATAACATGACAAGAAAGAAACCGAGTACTATACTCCTTTCCCTTAGTTCAGATTGTACTCATACCTGTCGTATAATTCTACACTGAGCAAATTGGAACCTCTTCCATTCCCAGATTGTTGCATCCATTTCTAACGAATGAGTAAGATGGGGCTCCTTTGGGGTGTTAGTCGCTTAAAAGCTTTCTACCAGATCTCATATACTCACTACTGAGCTAATGTTCAGGCTGTTTATCCAAAATTAGTCAATAAAACCGTCTTAGAAGCAATATCATGTGTTACGAAGAGAGCAAAAAGAGTCCCTATAAAGGACAAATATCTTTGCTTCATGAAAACCTTTTCCAGTGCGAAGGGCTGACCTGACACTTATCTTCAAGTTCAATTCGAAGACCCGTGACCATGATTCGTGAAGATCACAGAATAATCAGCTATTCATATTCAAAACTTCAGGCCCTTCCAAAAAGTACTCCATACTGGCTGTCTGTATTCTAACTGTCTAACCCCCATCAAGCCCAATTCTGACTCTGGTGAAAGGTGAATCTCCTTTGATAACCAAACTCCCATAATCAACTCTTTTCAGTTTACCCGGCTTTAATAAATAAACAAATAAATATAATTCGCGCAATTCAGTTTTAATTAGTGTTATTCAGCCAAAGAAACACACTCATTGATTTTAGTGACAAGGCATGCCATCATTACGAAGTTCTACTGTCAACCCGGAGTCTGAGAAACGTACGACTCGTGCTACGAGAAACAACCACTCCGCAAACACAGACACTTATCTACAAGAGAATGAAATGGATGATGAAGGAGGACCCCAAGATAACGAAGATCTAGTGGATGAAGGCGATGCAGATGTTGGAGATGCAGAGGATGAAGATGAGGACGAAGAAGAAGAAGCAGAAACACGTTGTCTCTGTGAACAACTAGATCCACCTGATGAGAATGGTCTATTCATTCAATGTGAAAAATGTCAAGTTTGGCAACATGGTTACTGTGTTGGTATCACTGATATAGTTCCTGAAAAATATTGGTGTGAAAGATGTAAACCTGAACTACATATGATAACGGTAACTTCAGAAGGAAGAACCTCCAGCTATATCCCTGTACAGTCTAAAAGCTTCCAAAAGACTTCAAGAAGGAAAAATAGAAAAACTACTAAAGAGAAAGAAGAAGAGTTGGAAGCACAAGCTGTTAAGAAACGCAAAGAACGAGCAACTTATAACTCTAGAGAGGATGCAAGATATGAAGCCCTTATACAGAGAGTTATGGAAGAGAGTAAAAAAGACGCAACACAAGGTTCAGGAGATGAAGAGAAACAAGATTTTAATAGCTCATCTAGAAGTTCAAGGGGTTCAAGAACATCTAGAAGAAGAAGAAACGGTGGTGATGATGACGAACATGATGATCATGATAGTCATGGCCTAGATGATCATACAGGTGATGATATAAAAGATGATTCTCTTCAAGAAGATGATATCAAAAATGAATATTCAAATGAGGATGAGATACAAAAATCTATAAGAAGTTTAGAGGGTAATCAAACCGATAATGATCATAATGACTCCACTAGAAGAGAAGACCATAGACCATCATCTAAATCTAAAACATCGGGTTCAGATTCAAATGAAACATCATCTAAGCCTAAGAAATCAAGAACAACACAAAAATCAAAGACTAAAAAACCAACATCTTCTTCATCAACATCATCTTCAAAATCCAAAGCAGATTCAACAATTGATTTTAACAAACCTACAAAACCAAGATTACCACAAACACGAACCACAGTTAATGAAATGAGAAAAAGAATTGCGGCAATTTTAGAATTTATAGGTAGAACACAAATTGAAATTGCAAATGAACAAAATGATAAGAATGAAATGTTGAAATACGTTGAAGATGAAAAATCAAAATCTAATATCGAACAACTCTTTGAGAATTATAATGGAAGTTTGGAATTAATGGATGCACTAACTAGAAAATTACTAGTATGGGAACAGAAATTTGGTAAACTTGGTGAGAAATAGGCTGATAACTATAACAAAATTTTGCCTTACATATATGCATCGTGAGCTTATCGTTATGACGTGAGCTTTATAGTTTACGGATTTGGTATCTTTATAAATGTTGACATGAAACTATACACTGATCTTTGTTATAATTCGTTATATTTATTGTAATCTTGATTGTAATCTATCAGCAGCATTAGTTAATGGCCATTTTTCTCCAGCTTTTTGAACTTCTTGTAAATAACTCTTTGAATTATGAATTGTAGTACCACCAAGTATGATTCTAACGTTTTTATTTTGTTTATTTAATTCTTCAACAATTCTTGCTTCTTCAAATGTTGTACCACCAATGAAAAATATTATAATTTCTTGAGTCTTTTCTTGACTTAATGGACCATAAAGTTCTTGAGCAAATGGTGATTGAATTGGATAATGTTTTTCATTCAATTTCCCACGAACTAATTTACTCAATATACTCTCTAATTTTGGAACATGTTGCATATAAATGTTATCTTGAGAATGATTGGTTTTGAAACCTGCAATTAAATTGGATGTAGCTTTATCAAAGATCGATTGTTCATCATCTAATCTTCTTCTTGAACCACTTGATTTTAAGAGATAATCGATGATTGCTATTTTCGCAGGAGATATTCCTTGATCTAGTAATAATTGTCTTAGTTTATTGAATTGATTGTTTGAATGATTTTCATATCTTAGTGCATATAATGCAACTAATTTAATCTTTGAATCTTCTGAAATTGGTTTTTGTTGTTGCTGTTGTCCATTTTCAGGTTTATTCAAAAGTAATGACTCAAGTTCTTGATAATGTGCGTTATGTTGATCATGAGATGATATATCTTGTTCTAGTTCAGAAACTTGCCATAATCTTTCTTGATTTATTGAAGTGTTCAATTCTGAGATTAAAGTCATATGTTTAGTAACATTTCCTGATAATTTCTTAAATTCTGGAAATTCTTCAATAAACTTTTTCATATCATCAATTGATTCAATCTTCTTATTTGAATTTGTTTTATCTTTATAACTTGAAACATACTCTTTAATTTTATCACTTAAATCACCAAAGTTTAAGTACATCGAATCATTGAAGAATTGATCCTGTTTGGAACTTAGAACGATTTTTTGTAGTTCTTCTGATACACCAGGATGATTAGATAGATCAACAGTATTATTCTCAATACCAATTAATTCATGAACCATAGATTGATAAGTCCATGGATGTAACAATGGAGTAATAGGATCGTTTTTACGATCAAGGATAAGTAATACCGGAGGGGTATCTTTCAATTTGAAGTTGAATAAAGAAGAATTGGTCTTCTCGATATTGTAAAGCAATTCTTTAGCTAGTTTAGATGACATCTTACTATTGGCCTCATATCTTATAATAGGTCTTTGTTTTAATGACAATAGCAATGATGAAAGACTATTCACAGTTGATGTGAATGCAGCACCTTGCCATGAGTCTAATTGATCACCATATATCGAGTTTGTAGGGAGTTGTAAAGAGTATAGATGTTCATTCACTGTGAGGTAATCCTGAAAGATCTCTTCCACTTTGGTAACAACCTCCAAATCATCACTCTCAGCAATTCTCTCCAGTTGTGATTTGGACACAGCGTTGTTAAATATCAGCTCATAAGATGAATATTTAGGGTTTCTCAGCTCGTCAAGAAGGTATTGGATAGAATCATCGCTTGGTTGGATGTACACTAAGCATTTGAGGTGTCTCAACTTGTCTCTGGCAGTGTTGTCTAGTCTGCTGATGAGGTAGATGTCGTTCTGTAGAAGTTCTGATTGTGTAGAATTCAAGGAGATGATGGACGTAGTCTTTGTATCCAGAAGGAGCACTTTTATTCTTGAGCTTGGTAAGATGCTTGTGGATAGCGAGGCTTTCTGGTCAGTCTTCCCGACAATGCGGTTCAAGTAGACGTCAGAGACCTCGAACAGATTCATATTTGTGTCACGTGTCTAGTTCAGCTAATAGCAACAGCCAATTGAACAACCGCCCTGTGAATATGCCACTTTGTAGCTTGAATAGTCAATATATAAATATATATAAATAGTCTGTTTAAATTGCCCCGTTGTTATTTTGTTTGTTTACTGTTAGATAAATTCGCGAACTTGTACTGTCCTGATTTTAACCCACACAAAAATTAGCGGAATAAAGAAACAACGTATAAAACAATCAGAACATCACCAAAAAGTACCACTTAAAGGCCCGGTTTTCGCTAGTAAACCGCCTTGTTGTACTCAAGAACTTTCACATATCCAGCAACATGAAGAACAGGCAGTTCACAGCTCGAAACTCCCACACAAGATCAGCCTCCATCGGCAGAAACCTCAATAGACTGAGCGAGATTAGTGGCTCAAATGGCTCTCTTAATACAACAAACACTCACCAATCAAGACCCAACTTGAACAGATCAAAGTCTTCAGACGGTCTGACTAGAAGATCCCGAAGCGTCACAAAGCTATCTGCGCTACAACCTCTGAAAAGATCCGCCTCTCACCAGCAAGTTCACTCCTCTAATACTGTGGTAAAAGTCATTAATAATGATCAAGTTGATGAAGAAGGAGAATCTGATGCTAATGAAGCTGAGAATCAAGAGAACGAAGTAACAGAGGAGGTCGAGAATTTCAGTGATGAAGAAACAAAGCCTGAGCCTGAGCCTGAGCAAGTTCTCAGTTACAAACCTCCTGCACATTTCAGTCATACTCTTATAAAGCCAGGTTCTTCATTCTCTTCAGAATCAAGATCTCAAAGCCAAGAAGTAACTGATCAACCAGCTAAACCAAACGAAATGTCCTCTTTGATAGATGTTGATAAACTTGCTGCTGTTGCTAACAAACTAGGATTACAGAACACTGAGGGGAAACAGAAGGAAGAAACAGGAGAGAAGACAAAAGACTCGGAAAGAAGTATAAATGCTGTACAGCATTCAGATGAACTTGTGCCTTTGAAAGACCAGCAACAACTAGTATCACAGAAGAATGATTCACAAAAACCTTTGTCAAAAGAAGATCTGAAAAATGATCAGTATTTCCAAAACATGATTTTATCACAATCAACTGGTGTTGTTAGAGCTTTTGGTGATAGACCTTTCCAAAACTCTTTGTTAAACATTCAAAATAAACATCAAGATGCTTTACAATATATCCATTCAAATGATTTTATTGGTGGTTCAAATCTAAAATCTAACTCTAGCTCCGTGAATTCTTTAAGACAATTCACCATCAATCAACAACTCTTGCATAAGAATAGCTCACACAAGCTATCAGAATCACATGAATCTTCATCTGTGTTATCATTTAGAGCAGAACCTTCTGGAAGAGATTTACAAATGACGTCTTTATCAAGAAGTCAAACGAAAAACTCTGATAAAACACTTTCTGATACTCCAAATAACTTTAATAACTTCTTAAGATCAAATAATGCAAACATCGAAACAAGAACTCAACAAAAACTATGGTTACAAAGAGAAAATAGTCTCTTAGACTTTTCAGAGCTTAATAATAATCAAACAAATCCTCAAGTAAGGAGAGAATTTGAAAAAGTATCAAGAGAATATCAATATTTAAGAAGATTCAATAACCCTATATTAGAATCTGTCAAAAGAGTCAGTTCAGCGTCCAACAAGAAACAAAATTCATCACAACAATCATCAAATCAAATATCGAATGGTGTTAACTTGAAAGAAAACCTAAACTCATTCAAAAGCACTTCTATTCAAAGTAAACTAACGAAGTTATGGATCGAAGGTGAATCTTCAAATAAACATCATCATCAAGAATACATCACCCAACAAAATTCACGTCAACAACAACTACAGAGACCATTAACTGTTCAAACTCAATCATCCATCAATGGGTTCTATAATAATCAAGGGGTTATTAATAGATCTCCAGTAGCACCAACTACAAGAGCTGTTGATAGAGCTAATAATAGTCCTGAAAATAAAAGAATTGATATAAGTGCTATAAGGTTACAAGAAGCTGAACAGCTTCAAAAGCTATCATGATGATTATACAATTGATCTATTTATATAATTATATAATGCATGCACTTATTTATACCCTTCTTTCCTACGTCAACATCTTGTAATTTATCGATACCAAGCTGTTCATTGATTCGATTATAGATTTAATCAGCTCCTGGTGGTTTGAACTTCAACGCTTGACCTTCAGTATAAATATTATCCAAAACCGCTTCAAATGTCCCCTTATCTTTCATCTTCAAATATTCTTTATATAACAATAATGCAGTATGAGCATCCTCGATAGAATCATGATTACCAGTTTGAACTCTTTTATCCAACAACACATAAGCCAAAAATCTCAATGATAAAATTCTTTGTCCTTTATAGAAGAAAACAGCAGTATCACGAACTTGAGTTTTTGGAACAGATATATTTATAGTTCTAAAATCTTTTGTTAATCCATGACCAACAAAAACACATCCCAAATTCAATAATAACCATAATTTCCTATATGCAACTTCTCTTGTGACTAATGATTTATCACTTGTTCTTGGATCTAAATCACCTGGTTCAATACCACTATATGAAGTCAGATAATCGTGAATACCATCTTCATTAACAACAACATAATCATCAATGAATGGGACTCCAAATTTATCACCATCATTTCCTCGTAGAACAGAGACTCTAGCAAGTGTTTGATTACTTGGTTTCAATAATGATCTTGAACCATTAGCTTTTATTTCGTATTGTTCCTCTTCAAGTGTAACGAATTCAGCATCAATGGCGATTAAAGTTCCTGGTTCTGGTGCTTCTTGTCTTGTGAGTGCTTCATATTCAATCTTTCTTGATTCTCTAATAGTGTTTGCAAAATGATCTCTATATAAGATTTCATCATTTAAACCATTTCTCCAAGCATCATAATTGAATAAGTTTTCTGGATTTTCATTTGGATTGTTCAATCTGTAAATCAATGAAACTGGTGTCTTCCACCAATAAGATAAGTTGAATACTTCAGATTCAGGAATTTCAATAACCAAGAAATCATTGAACATATACCAATCGTATGTTTTCTTATTTTCATCATAGATTTTAATGAATGTGACTAAATGTTTATCATTGTTCGATTCACCAGATATCTCAGCAACATACCCCAATAATTCATATTCTTTGAAAAAATCACCAGATGGTATAGATCTTGTATTATCTGTCAGGATGAATCCATTTTTAGAATTTGCAGTATGGAATTTTGGTTTCAACCAATTTTTAATACCTCTTATTGATTTCTTCTCGTCAGTTGTTAAATGAAGATTTATTGATAAGATAGGTGGTAATGATATGACTGTATTACTTATTTCCAAAACTTCAAGTTGACCAGTAACTTGATTCAACATTCTGTTTTGTTCAACTCTATTCAAAGAAGATTCAATATAGGATATAACTGATGGTTGACTAGCATTTTTCAAAGTTGGTTTCAAACTATTGGCCAATGGAGAAAACACTTCAAGAGTTCTGGTAACATTGATGTTTCTTTGAGATGCACCTGAATATAATGATCTAGTTCTAGTTTCAACCTCAATAGCCATGAGTCTATCGAAATATGGTGCACCTCCAGTTGCTTGTTTGGATCTAACTTCATCACTAGCAATCTTGTCCATCAGATATCTATGGAAAAGTTGAATTTGTGATACCTCACTATGGTTGGTTTTAGCACTAGTACCGTTATCTCTATCCACTAATCCTAGTTGTTGAGCTTCTTGGATGTTCGATAATGTATGTTGGAAATTTGTTGGTCTAAAATTTTTCCCATTAGATTTGTGTAGCATATCAAACAAGTATCCCAATTCACGTAATAATGAATCTTGTTCAAAATTCTCATTTGCTAAGTTTCCTATCATGAATGAGAAAACTTCAGGTACAAACCTGTAAAGTTGAAGCAATGAATTTGTATATGAATTATCAACGTGAGTTTCAAGACCTGAGTATCTTGTTCTATTATATGCATCGAAATCAAAATCATCAACCCCAAACCTACTGTATGAGATTTCCAGCTTTTTAAAAGCATTAGGAACAGCATTTGGATCTTGTTCGTTTATGAAATCAAAGGTTGAATCATGATCATTCTGCTTATTAGAGGTTTTTGATGGGGATGCAGTATTCTTCGTACTTAAGAATTTATTATTTGCTGTAGACTTGGATAGAGAAACATATTTCCTTACTTGATTTCTTTTACCATATTTATCTTTATCATAAGGAGCAACAGTTATTCCATCAACAATCTTTGAGTTTTGATAAATTGAGGCATCTATTGGTTTTGGTATCGTTCCTGCACTTCTAAAGACAGCCTGTGAAGGCCATGCTGATAATAATGTCTCTTTGTAATAAGGAAGACCAACAGAGTTCAACGGTACTTCTTCGTCATCGATATGAACAACAGGATGACCATGATCAGGCATTGAAGGGTAATCTAAAGGTACACGAGCAGACATTTGAGCATGTTCAGGACTATGAGCCCATAGATGTAACAATGAATAAGCATCCACTATCCCAAGATAATCACCGGTAGAAGATAATTCGAATGACGATATCATAGGACCAACATCAACTTGGTATAATGAGATAGCAGCAGGATTCAGCATATCTACAACCTGTACTTGACCAGTCTTAGAAGATATGATAGCAACACTTGACAGTTTTGGATGTAGTCTAACAAATGCAGCACCTGCAGGGAAAGGAATTGGGGATAACACTCTCATAGCACGAAGATCGTAAACATTGACTAATGGGTCTAGTGTAAAATTACCATGACGACGACTATATCCACATGCGACTAATGTATTCTCTTTCAAATCGATATCTGATAAAGTTCCAGTATTAGAACGGAAATTCATCACAATGGATTCAGATCTTGGATCAAATATATCGATTGTTCCATCATTTCTACCCAATGCTATATGTCTTTTGTTTGATGCTATTAGGATAATATCACCAGAATATGGTATCACTTTTGAGACAGTTCCTTTGTTCACATCAAACCTTAATAATGATTTAGCAGTTGCTATCAGTAGTTCATTCGGCGATATATAAGCTATCTTCTTTATATTCTTTAATTCTGAGTGATCTTTCTCTCCAACTTTGAAGACTGTGAGACCACGACGGTTTGTAAGTCTCACGCTACTACCATCAGTAGTCAAGACACCTTTAGCGTGTGTTAGGATCTGAGTAACAGCATTATCATGAGCAGGAAATCTTGTATATGGGGCCAATACATTGCCTACATATGAGGCAACATAACCTGTTGAGTCACCAATCCACACGGCATCGCTCTTCTCATCAAATACACATGCTGTGGAAGATGGGTGGATAGGATTGATCTCTTTAGGAGGCCTTATCACCGGAGTGCAGGTGAGCTAATGTGATGTATGTTAGTTATATATTGTTCGTAAAGGGATGCTTCAATTTCACGTACTTCTGTCCAGCCGTCCATCAATTGTTATGTGTTTTAAGCTATTAGTGTTTCTAGTCAGCTTATTGTACTATTATCACCTCGACAACACAGCACAAACAGCCTTGAGAACTTGTTTCAGCAGCGTCTTTTGGCGTTGTTTTGGTTTCGTTGTTGACTTTTTGTGCCTATTAATTAAACAAACAAACAGCAAAATTCGCGGGTAAAGTACTGACTGCTGTCCGAACCGCTTTTTTATGAAAGTGAATAAAGTGTTGGAAAATTTTGGGCTCTTTCGATGGGTTTGTGGGACATATTTGAAGCATATAAACATATAAACACCAATGAATTCCTTGTTCTCACCACTAACTGCTCTCACACGCCGTATACAGCCATCCAGAATACTGGGTGCCCAAAGTTTCGCATCTCCTTTTGGTTTCATACAGCCTGCACTAGCCAGAGGTTTTAAAGTGAAGACTGCCGTGAAGAAACTATGCAATGAATGTTATGTAAGTTACTCACATTGAAAGGCTCACAAAGACTTACAAAGATTGATGATATAAGTGAAACTCATGAGAATCATGTACTAACTATTTCCCCATAGGTCGTTAGAAGAAAAGGACGTGTCTATGTCTACTGCAAAACTAACAGAAAACACAAACAACGTCAAGGTTAAATCTGCTGATTCATGATAGAAAGAGATCAACGAAAGAAAGGTTAAAGATGGTTTAATAGGGATGAAAACACTCTTGTAAATATAAGAATACATGTTATATATATTATTTATCTACATATCTAGTATGATCTATCTATACCTCTCTAAAAAGTTATTTAATTTCCCACCATGATAAACCAACACCACCAACAAGTGCAAAATCTTTATTACCCACTAAGACTGAATCAGATGAACCAGTATCAGCAACAGTAGTGTATTTTTCATCAATGAGTTCTAGTTCATCATTCTCGGTACTCCATACTCTAACAAACTGATCAACAGATGCAACTAGTAGTCTATTGTTTGAAAGAAGAGATAATGAAGTAATGGTTGAAGATGCAGCATCTGATTTGAATGATTGAATTGCACCAGTAATCTCATCAGATGTCACTGAAAATCTTGTTAATCCTAAACCGTTGTCATCACCACCAGTTGCGACAAAGAAGCTTTCATCTTGAGAGATGATTTGGAAACTCTTGATACCGTTTTGATGGATGTAGATTGATTCTTTCAATGCTGGAAGTTTCTTCAAAGACAAATCTTGGTTGAAAACTAAGTGGTCATCTTGAACTTTGAATTGAACTTCATTGGTGATATTCCACACTGAAATACGACCATCTGTAGAGCCAGTGACGATAAGAACTTGTCCATTGTTGATCAATAAGTTAACACCAAATAAACAACAGGTTTTGTAGAAACCTGAGATCAATGGGGTGAAGGAGCATGACTCAAGATCAAAGTAGAAAGCCTTTATACTAGAATCTGAGTAAACTGTCACAATAACAACACCTTTAACGGTGTTATCATTATCATAAACGAACAAATGGTCGAAATCCATAACTCTAAGATCTGGATTTTCTGAAGATGGTTGCAAGGAGCCAATCAATGAGATCAATGGATACTTAAAGCTTTCATCTATCTTCCAGATGAAGAACTCTTCTCTTGCGGATGAAGATGCAACAATGTTATCATTCAAAAATTTAACCTTTTGTAAACCAGAAGTATGTTTTCTAACAGTCCAGTAATTCTTGATAGCACCAGTTGCAACATCGACAGATGATAATTTCAATAAAGTATCTTCAGCACCAGTTATATAGAGCGCTTTATCGTTCTTGTATGGTTTGTTTCTGATTGAAATATCTCTTAATTCTCTACCATGTGTACCTTCACTCAATAGGTGTGGAACTTTAGGTTGTTGAATAGTTCTTATAGTCAAAATCTTATCTCTCACATAAACAAACTCAAAGACACCTGATTCATAGAACAATTTCCATAGTCTATGGGCACCACCACAGTTTTCATATGCAATTTCATATTCTCTAGACTCGTTATAAATATAGAAGTAACTTGATTTGAAACCATAAACAACTAGTTCATCATTGATTTCAATGGACCCTTCTAAGAACCCTTTTCTGATGTTATTAGTGTGTGTGTATTCATAAGATTGATCTTTTTTGTTGTACTTGAAATAAACATAGTAACCATCTCTGTTAGTGATTACTAGTTGAATATAGTTCTCGGTTTCGTCGATCTTGTTAATAGATGTGATAGTATCACTGATTGATAATTTCTTTATCAATTTAATTTCATTCTGACCAGAAAGACTGTAGATTCCTAAAGAACTTAAACGGAATCCAATAAAAACAACATCATCAACTATTTCGAAACATGTGGTGACAAAAGTGGAACGTTTTTCAAAGAATGACGTTTGAGTGATTTCAAGATCAAAATTTAAATGATACAAGACTAATTTATCTTTAGTATTTGGTGACTCAACTAATAAATATAATGTGTCGTCTGTAATGGCAGTAAGAGCATTGATAATCTTGGTAACTTCAGTTTTCACTCTTGTTTCTTTGATTATAGAACCCTCATTATCGAACTTCAAGAATAATGAATCACCTTTACTGTTTGTGAAAATAACGATATTCTGTTTAGTGAACCCATTAGTCAATGCGAATCCAGCAAAGTCTGATTCAGTTCTCAAAAATGTCCATTTCTGGCTCTTGTAGATGAATAGACCACCATTAGAAGTCAAAGTCACATAACCAGCTTCGATTTTCCATATACCTTTAACAATTTCATTCTTTGCAACAGGGTAGTCAACATCTGCAGATTTAACAATATCAGCTAGTTGGAAGTGTTCACTTTCATCCTCAACCTTATTTGGATTGATATCAATTAGTCTGACTCTTCCATCATTACCACCGGTAGCAGCAATGGTGTTTTCTTTGTTAACGTCAAGACCCCAGATATGTCTACCAGTATGAAGTTCGTAAGTTTGATTTGGTATCAATTTTTTATCTTCTGTGATGGTCCAGGTTCTTGAGGATAAATCTTCAGAAACACTGATTAATCCCTGATCATCATTGAAGAATTGTAAATTCCAGATTCTGGCTGTATGACCCCAAGCTGTGGATAATAATTCACCAGTCTTGAAATCCCAAAGTTTGATGGAACGATCATCAGAACATGTAGCGATATACTTGTTATCCTGACTAGTTTGAACATTGAAGATTGAACCTTCATGGTCAACAAGGTTATGAATGATCTCTTCCTTGTATAGATCCCAGATTATAACACCTCCCATAACAGTACCAGCATTTATATACACTTCACGTGTTGAAGTGACTTTAATAGATCCTGAGTATAAGATTGATTTTTCACCATAGACAGATCTCTCCCATTGTAAAGTTTGAGAATAAGAATCAACACTCAGTATAACATTGTGTGCAGTTAACAAGAAAACTTCTAGACCGTTATAACTGAACTCTGATGCGATAATCCAGTCATTGACCATTTTTTCATGAACTGTCAAATCAGTTTCCTCGAGCAGTTGTTTCATGGAAAGAATTGCAAAAGATCTAGCACCATGGAATACAAAGATATCTCTGTCAAAAGCAATACCATGGATTTTATTCTTTTTCAAGATCTTCTTTGTGGTTATCAGTTCTGATGTCTTATAGTTGAATATCTTAAGATATGGGCCGTAAGCCACCAATATGAGGTCATCATCGTAGAATTTGATGGCAGATGCAGGACCATGATGGTCAATATGAAGTAGATTATCAGCTGTCATGACTGAACTACTTATAATCTAAAGTAATAGCTCATCGGGCTTCATCACTTTGACAAAAGATGAAAAATTGTTCGGTTGGTTGGGCCACATTCCAAACCTCTACCAATTTATGGTGGTTGTCCTGGTTACCTCATTTACCAAGGAAACTAATAAGAATTTGTGACCGAATCAAAACAAAACAAAGAAAAACAAAAACAAAAACAAATAACATAAACAAAGAACAGATAAAGAACAGTGATTAGGTAGTTTACAGACACTGCTAGAATTATCACTTACAGAAGCTAAGACTCTGTTTGATATGTCTCCTGAAACAAACAAAGAGTCTATGGGTACCAACCCTGAAGAGCTCAACAAAGAAAACCTCAATCCCACTTCAAAAGTAAAGGTTCCTAATAGAAGAGACTCATTAGCTAAAGGTATCTTGAAAAGTATACCGCAAAGCGATGAGAACAATACAGTACATGTGATGCAGCTACCTCTTCGTGACTCTCAACAACATGGATCACTGGCTGGTGGAAAAAAGAGTTATAGAAGACGTGTATCTTTTGCTCCTGAAGTTACACTACATAAGATTGACCTTGTTCCTCAGCTTCGCTCCCCTGAGGTCCCCCAACCAAGACGCAGGGAAACAATTGCTGTTGTCCCAAACTCTTTTCAAAACCTATCAAATATCCCATCAGAGGCGAGTGAAACACCTGCAAAGTCTGATGATGATGATCAAGATGATAATGAAATCATGTATGACAGTAGTGATATTGAAATGGAAGATGATAGCCATGTTAATTCATCTCCTGATAAATCAAAAAACGCTGCAGACTTTGAAATTCACCAAGATCAACCTGAAGAGTTCCATGATGCTACTGATAAAGTCATGTCTGACTCAATGGATGAAGACGAAGATCGTACAATGGACTTGACTAAACCATTGGGCTTTATTCAAAATGTTCACCAAGAAGCTCTTACTGAACAACCCTTACCAAGTTCATTGAGCACTCAAGATTCAGAATCTTCCAACAGACCATTTGGATCAATCAAGTCTCTGTTTAGCGATGATGAAGATGACCAAAACGAAGAAGCTGAAATGGATCTTACTCAACCTTTCTCAAGTCAACAACTGATACCTACACAACCTTTATCACAAACACCGGTGTCCTCTCAAGATGTTCCTCCACTTCCTACACAACCACTTTCACAGGATCAAATACCTACTCAACCAGATTTACAAGATGAACAAGAAACTGAAGATTACGCTGCTGAGGAAACAATGGAACTAACCGTTCTTCATGAAGGTACCACTGATAAGATAACTCTGCAGAACACACTACATAACAGAGAACTTAAAGACCTAACAGTTGAGGTCTCTATGGATGAAACTAAAGTGTTGGGTACCATCACACAACCATCACTCAAAGACGATGGGGAGACTGAGCTTTCGCAGAGTAAAGCTGAAATCAGCATGGATGAGACTAGAATCTACACAACTGCTGATCAACAAAACACTCCTCCTAAGAATAAAACTAGATCTGTAACACCCTTGAAGGCAAATCGCTCTCATACCTCCGAGACTGGTTCACCAATGTCATCTAAGAGAAAAAGTATAAGAGGTTCTGAGTTATCTACAAACGACCTAAGAGATAAAATAAACTCACTAACTCCAAGAAAAAGAAGAAGAAGTTCTCCAGTCAAGGCTCTTGGTCCAATAATCCCATTTGAGCCAGCTTCAGTTATTCTATCATCTCAAGTGCCATCTATAGAGGAGGTCAAATCGTCATTCACACCACTACGGTCATCCAAGAACACAAATAGAAAATCAATTGTCGCTGGTGGTAAGCCTGTTTTCTCACTAACTTCTGAGAGAGTTCCACTTGCTCCATCACACGAACAAGACGACCTTGAAACTCAAGAATATCAGCCTGTCACACTAAGAAAATTCCTCAATGACTTATCGATTGAATTCTTTGATGAAATGAATGTCAATGATGATTTCACAATGGAGATTAAACCATTGAAAGATAGCTCAAAAGTTTCTGCTCTTGATTATACAATTGCAAAAAATGCTAAAATACCATGGCTTGAACTATATAGTTTCAGTTGTGAGGAGCTACAGAAGAATATGAATGAACTTAGAAAGTTGTTCGATAATCTGGATGAAGAATTCATTGATGAAAACCCTCAATTAGTAAGGGACTACTATGAAACTAGTAGTGTGAATCAACAGAAAAAGATGAGTGATCGACTGCTATTGATGAAAACCTATTCTGATAAAGAAGCTGAAAAGGCATGGTACTCTTGGCGTGACAAGCTTCTTGATGAGCTGGTTAATCGACTACAAACAAATCTTTCTGCACTTGAGCTGGATAATTCAAACATTGTACAGTCTTTGACTAAAGCTACATCTGAGAAAGAGACATTGTTAGCTGAGCAGCAAACCATAAATAGTAAACTAGAAGAAGCACAAACTACCAAAACATTAGCTCAATCTGAAGAGGCAGAACTGTTGTTCAATCTGAAAAGAGAGCTATTAGATGAACTGGAATTAATGAACATAGAGCAACAAAATATCTCCAAGTTAGAGGCTGAAATCGAAGAAATTAGCAACACTGTCGTCGATACCTCTTCACTTCAGGATGAAGTTGAAAAGCAGCAAGCTTTCATCGAAAGTAATACTCAAGAACCAATTTCAAGACTGGACGCACTGTTGGAAAGTTTCTCCAAGCAACAAGTTCTTTCAGGCTTGAGCTTTGACAAATTAACCAGTGATAACTTAAGCGTTACACTGATAGACTCTGGTATTAAACTAGAAATATCGTTGTCAGATCTAAGCAAGAGAAAAATTACATTACCTTCAAATGTTCCTGATCTTACAAAAACATTTCTCCAGAGATACATTGATCAGCACTCGAATAAAGAGCTTTCTGAATTGCTGAAAGATTTGCATAGATTGAGTTCATCCCTGAAAACATTAGGAAGCTCTCTATATTACCTTGGTTTGATTTGTCCAAGTGAAGTTGATACGACAAATGGTATAGTTATTAAGATTGTGGACTTCAATAAATCTCACAAGTATAAGGCTAATATTCACTTGAGCATTGATGAAGAGTCATTATTTAAATCTGAGATGCCAACGAAAGCTCAGTTCAAGTTGGTGTATGGACCAGAATCTATAGATGGAGATACCTTATTGACTAACTTGAAGTCCAAGCTTTCTGCAAATCCTCTCATCAATGGAATCAACGCATTGCATGTTTGATGGTAGAATAAATTATTAGATGATGATTAATGAAGTATATTGAGTATATTCTAATGTAATTGGTCTGTATTCAGCCATCAGTAGATCGATAACTGTACAAAATCAGTCTGTATCTACTACATGTAATATTTCTGGTCTACTAACTACATTTAGGCATCTATGAAAAGCAAGTATTAAATTAATCAACGAATAAATCAAATATGGGAGAAGTGAACCGAGCAATAATGAAAGAAACTAACGTACTCAGATCTGGAACTATATCGTTTCAGAGAGCAATTATATTTGGACAAACAGAGAAAATTATCAAAAATCATCAAATATCTAAATTCAAAAACTTATAACAAAGCAGCGACTAAAACACCAGCAGCACCGGCTAATCCTGAAACTTTCAAGACATTACCAGCACCTAAGTGAGTGGAAACAGTTGGAACGGTGACGTTACCGATGGTAGTTTTGTTGAAGGTTGGTTTGGATGGAACTAAAGTGGTGGTACCTGGAATGACTGGGGTAACTGGGGTGACGGTTGAAACTTTTGGAGTTGGGACAACTGGGACACTGGTTAAAGCAGTGGTTGAGGCTTTTGAAGTTGGGACAACTGGAACAGTTGGGACAGATGGAGTGATGGTGGTTTTGGTTTTGATTTTTTTGGTGGTTGGAACATCTGGGGTTTCTGTGGTGGTTGAGGTGGAGATGACGGTTTCTGGCTTAGATGTAACTGATGATTCTGGAACAGAGGATTCTGGGACAGAAGATTCTGGGACAGTTGTGGTGGATTCGATGGTTGAAGTGGATGGAACTTCAGAAGATTCAGAAGATGAAAGGGTTGTAGTGCTTTCAATGGTAGAAGTTATTGTGGTATCAACAGTTGAGGTAGATTCTTCTTCTGAGGTGGATAATCTGGTAGAACTGGATTCTTCGGTGGTAGATTCTTCAGTAGTTGATTCTTCGGTGGTGGATTCTTCAGTACTAGAAGTCTTTTTGTGTTTGTGTTTCTTAGTAGAAGTAGTTTCATCAGCTGTAGTAGAAGTTTCTTCTTCTTCAGAAGAGGTGGTGGTGATAGTTGGAGTGAAGGTTGAGAAGGTGGTAGAAGTGACAGTGATGGTACTGTCAGATTCTGAGGTAGATTCCACAATAGATGAGGTTTCTGGCTTGTGGTGGTCACCAGCGGCAACAAGAGCTGATAAAGCGAAGGCAGCAATTAGTTGGTTGTAAATCATTGTAATTGTCTATGAGTGTATGTATAATAAGTTGTAATGATTAGTTAAGTAGGAATAAACATTAGGAAGCATGGTTATAGTTCGTTGACAGAACTTTTATAGTCTGCTATGAAAGCACTCATGTCTCACTAAAGTTCTCTAAGAGTGAAGTTTATTGCCTATTCGAGAGTCAATTTAGCCACAATGAACTATAAAACGATCAGCAAAACATATGCTTCTCAGTGTCAGAGAATTCACTCAAAGATAGCATAGACACTAAATAACTATGATTGTAAAGGCACCACCCAGCAAATAAGAGTCGAAGAAGACAGAGCACAAGCCACAACAACATTATAATCCTATATTCCGGGCTAAAACAAGCTTATAGCAATCCATAACGTCAATAGCGTACCTATATTTAACAGCTGAAGAGTGTTGAGAACTTATACTGAGCTGAGATATTAGACGTATCTCGTATTTCCTCTATTATGCTTATGTAAGAATTTTTTCTTGATATTACTACAAACGTCAAAATAGTAGAAGTATTTATCTATGATTCAATCTCAAACTAAAACGAATTAAGAATGCCCTTCCAAAAGTGACAATGATTATACACACATGAATTTCAGTTGATGCTTTTTTTATAGTGATTTTTTTTTTTCTTTTTTCAACAAATTAAAATAGTTTAGCTATATGGACTAGCTTTTGATATGTTGCCCTTATGTACAACTTCTCCCTAATAAGGAACATATCTTACTTCTTCTGTTTCTCATTCTCCACTCAAACTTTTTTACAAAATCTTTATATTCTTCTCTAGTAATGTATCTAACATCTAACCGAAAGCGTTAAAGATTTGACCAAAGTTTTGTGAACCAGTTTGTTGATATTCAGTAGCAATGATTTCAAGGAAACTGAAAGCACTACCAATGGCAGCAACAACACCAGCGCCTTTACCGTTAGTACCAAAGATTTCACCAACAGTAGATAACAATGCTAATGAAACAGCACCTGAAACAGCAGCAACTGGGATGACTCTCTTCAATTCTTTAGAGATTGAGGTATCTCTACGACCAGATAGAGAAATACCTTGTTCTTTGAAAGTGTTGGCAATATCTTTTGGAGAAGAACCAGAGATTAATGACCAAGAGTTGGCGAACAAAGCACTGGTTGCAACCAAGAAGAAGGTAAAACTGATGGTTTTGATTGGAGAGGTCAAAGCTTCAAAGAATGAACTTGAAGGAGTCAAGTAGTATAAGATTGATGGGGATTCAATAACAAAGTTGGAACTGAAACCATCAGCAACATAGTGACCTAAAACTTTGACGGCAGTTTGAGATTTATCATTCTTGAAGACAAGGTTGACAATAGCGAAACCAATCAAGTTAACGTAAAGTAAGATAGAGTATGAAAAGAACAATGGTAAAGCACCAGTGTATAATAATTTAATTGGGTAGACTGAACTGGTTTGTCTAACTCTGTTGGATCTGATTGGTAATTCAATTCTGAAACTTTGTAAGTAGATGGAGAATAAGAAGATACCGATAAGAACATAAACTTGAGTCAAGTTTGGTAAGTAAGATCTAGTGAATGAATCAATAAC
Organism: Wickerhamomyces ulmi; assembly: GCA_030569675.1. Lineage (NCBI taxonomy): Eukaryota > Fungi > Ascomycota > Saccharomycetes > Phaffomycetales > Wickerhamomycetaceae > Wickerhamomyces > Wickerhamomyces ulmi. The sequence continues at coordinate 22,667 of JAJMLN010000024.1, forward strand.
AGCATTTTTGAATGGTTTGGAACGGATACTAGTGATCAAGTTGACCAAAGCACCATTTCTTTCCCAACCTCTAGTGGTTTTGTAGGAGTTCAAACCAACAATGTCACCAATAAAGTTAGCAGCGACATTGATAGTGGTAAAAGTTAAAGCACCGGAACCGAAACCATAACCTTTATCAATGATTTCAGCAATTAAAGTGAAGATGAAACCAGTACCAACAACTTGAGTGTTAATCCAAACAATGGTCCAGATGCTCAAGTTGTAACCATAATAACCAGTAAAGATGAACAAGTTGGTTAATAGGAAATATTGAAAGATAGAGAACACTTTTTGTAAAGTTTGGAACAATTCTCTATCAGATCTCAAAGATAGATTGACCTTGATGACTTTCAAACCAGCCAAAAGTTGGAAGATCAAACCAGAAGCGATGATTGGGAAAACACCAAATTCTAGTAAACTACCTTTTTCAGCACCAAAAAGAGAACGGGCCCAGTAGATAGGGTCACTGGCTGTTTTGGTGGCACCATAAACTGGTAGTTGTGAGAATAGGTAGATGAATGAGGTACCTAGAGTGTAAACGATCTTATCATCGAAAGCTAAGTTTTCATAAGGTAGTTCAATCTCTGGTAATAGTGGTATGAATGGCTTAGCCAAATCAACTAAACGAACTAAAGGGAAAACAATGTTAGTAACACAATCACATAAGCAGCATTACAAGCACCAGTGTACGCACATCCACTCATTCTTCTAAAAATGAAAATGAATATAAAAGATTATCTGACGAAATCTGTTGAGCTGGTTGGAAATCTCGTCGTTTAAGTTGTTTTCTGTTTTCGTTTTCTGTGTTTTTACCACAGTCAGCCGCCGAGTTCGTCGACAACTTTCGAATTTACCGCCTTTCTGAGGTATCTTGCTTATGTAAGATCTGTTTATGTAATCAGTATACTCTTGATTTGCTTAATTTTCCGGGATTTTTTTGCATATTTATGCATTAAAATCCGCGAAAACTACCATAATAGGAATATTTTTCAGACTATTGATTTGGAAACTGAGAGACTAGTAATAGTCTCAAAAATCAGCCAAATATATTAATGACTTATAAATAGAGTAATATACAGTGAATATTGATATAAAAACTACTGTATTATGGTCAAATATATCCAAACTTTTAGTATATTCAGTTTTTTTCGTAAAAATCTATAATTTTGATTTTTTTCAAAAACTCAATCTACATTCTAATATCTTAAAATGAAAAAGGACCTTGTCTTTTTTGAAAAGAGGTGTGTTAAAAAATCAAAAATAGTGCTGTTATGTAGCTCACTGGAAAGCTCTTTGACTCTTATCATCATATCAGTTGTTTTAAACTCAAATTTAGAAGTGTAGTGATATTTTAATCCTCATTTATATTCATTCATTTTGGTCACGTGACCACATAAATTCCTCTTATTTTTGTGTCAAAGTGTTGAAGAATGATGAGCTCAAGAAATGAATCTACTATAACTCAACTCAAAGACGCTATCTTTCATGTAAAAGATGAGGTATTGCTAATAATACCAATGATGTATGCTCCACGTCTAATTAATACAATTTTTGGCTACGACGGTTAGCCTTGTTCTGGAGAAATAGAGATCATAACCTGAACTACACGTATTTGATTCGCTTCTGTGTAGCAATCAAACCAGCAACTAGAGAGAAAGAGATTAGATAAAGCCAATGGTTACTTTCTCCTCTACTTGTAACCAATTTGCAAACTACAGCAACACTTGTAGAGGCCAAATTTACCTTGATATGTTTCACTAATCCAATAATGGCGTAGAGTATAGAGAAGAGTCTGGCGTTTTTAAGCAAGATAGAAGCATGTTAAGAAATTAAGGACTTAAGGTTCAACTGTGTGATTCTAGTTCTTCCTTGGCTACACACAATGCAGATTTCTCAGCGGCTCTAAAGTTCAAGCACACAGCACTTAGATTCGTCTGCTCAGTTAACTATGCTTGTACGGGTTTGAAAGAAGCCATCACCGAACTTATTGCAAGCCAGAATAGCTTCCAGTTCAATGAAGATCCAATTCATTATCTACCTTTCTAATATGTTGAATTCGAAGACTTTTTAGCGATCATCAACACCGAAGGTATTAAATGCCTTATTAGTTTGTTACAAAAGAATGCCAATGAAAAGAATTTCGAACTAGATTAGGATAAGATTTGGATGGTGTTAACTCATACCTGTTCCATAAGTGGAAAGCAAGTTGTATATACATTGTCTACAATCATTGTTTGATTACAATAATGTGTATAATTATAAGATTCAATAAATCATTTGAAGCCTTTCAAACTATATTATTGACAGTCGAAGTAATCGAGGGTATTACCTCCAATATATCTCTTATAAAAAACACAATCTAATGTAACTTCGAGAGGGACATCGATGGTCTGTTGGATTTGCATTCTCATCGACTGCAAATGCTCAATTGATGTAGTAAAAAGCTTGACACGATAATCTTTAGTCAAATTCTATCAAAAATCGGAGTAAGATGCGAGCAATTAAAAGGAATATGAGCAACCACCCAATGTTTGAGTACTAATAAAGTCTCGAGTGCAAAGAAACATTAACAGTCATTAAACGAAAAAGAAACCAACCATAAACCATAAAACTAAGTCTATTGAATACCAACGGCGGATACCAGACAAAAAAATAAAAAACACGAAGATAACATAAAGTCAGTCTTCATACGCATCTAGAGCTCCACTGGTGCTATCCCCATGTCGTCAGCTATCACTGAGTAAACTGTTGAAAGTGTTTTGTCCCCTTCCGTCAGCTAATCACAATGATTTTGAAGCCGATTAACTATTTCTGTCTCCGTTCAAAATTTGAAGGGATTTGCTATTCGAGGACGTTAGTAACAAGTGCACAGGATGGTGATTTTCACGTATATATACATACACTTGAACCAATTTTGTGTAAAATTTGAGTTGGTCAAATAATCATGTTTGTTTTGACTTTCAAAAAAATAAACAACATCGAAAAACAGCAAAAAAAGGAGACTCCTGAAGCTAAAATGTTAGTATATATCGACGAAATGCTGTATTATGATGATACTTACAATCCAAAGGATTAATTATGCAGAATAATGGGTTTATCGTTGTTTTTAGAGGACATAACGTGTTTGTTTACGGGTTTGGTTTTGGTTTTGTTTTGAATTTTTAATAAATTTGTCGACGCGAAAACTGAATATTAGCGAGTCCCTAGGGCCTAAAAACCTAGACCATATTTTAGATTTTCGAGACTACTAGGAGTTTTCGCGAAAAAAAGTTCCCGGAAAATAAAAAACGACTATACTCTTTTATAGGAAAATTTTGAAGCGATGGCCCAATGAAACAATAAAGACTTTAGTTGAAGACCTGGTTGAAGACTCGGTTGAAGGTTATATAGATCATTTATTGCAGCCTTTAGACAATGTCAGACTCGGAATACCACTTTGAGAGAGAAACTCCTGTTGTTAGTGATCCAGCAGACGCTTACATAAACTACGATGATGCTATAGACTACTGGACAAATACCCCAGCTACTGTTGATGGTGTGCTTGGTGGTTATGGTGAAGGTACATCTGTTCCTAAGGCAGACGTTGTTGGGTCCTTGACTTTCCTACGTAAACTAAAACCTAGAATGAAACCAGCTACCAAGGACTCCATACGATACAGTGTGGATATTGGTGCTGGTATTGGTAGAGTAACCAGAGATATGCTACACAAGGTCAGTGATAAAGTTGATCTTGTTGAACCTGTTAAACCATTTGTCCAACAGATGGAAACTGAGCTGGCCACATTGAAAGAAGAAGGTAAAATAGGAACAATTTATGATATAGGAATGCAAGATTGGAAACCAGAACAAGGTAAATACTGGTTGATTTGGTGCCAATGGTGTGTTGGACATTTACCAGATACAGAGTTCCTTGAGTTCTTACAAAGATGTAAAGAAGGTTTACAAGAGAATGGTACTATTGTGGTGAAAGAAAACAATGCTTATGGCTCTGATACTTTTGATGAAACTGATAGTTCAGTGACAAGATCAAATGATAGTTTCCAGAAATTATTCAAGAAGGCTGGGTTAAAACTTATAGCTTCTGAATTACAAAGAGGTCTACCAAAAGAACTTTATCCTGTGAGAATGTACGCATTGAAACCTGAATAATGAATATGTTAAATTAAAATGAATTATACTATGTAAAGCTACTGTAGTACTAATAATATAAACAATGTAATAACTTTATAACTAACTGTTAGTAATTTGTTTGACTCAACAACATAAGACAAATCATAAAAGGTTTCAAAGGATATTTTAAGTCAGATAGGAGCGAAAGACTATTGATGGCTATTTTTTATCGTTCATGTATAATCAGTTGAACTATGCATTAAATTTTTCATCATCACTTTAAAATAAACCCTTTGAGACAACAAGTTCTATGATTCTAGTGTCTGAGACTTACCATAATGATCAAACACAGATTTTCGATCTAATCTGTTTGTTAAGACATAAACAAGAAGAAGAAAGAATTTTTTGTTCGACGAAGTTTTTTTCTTTTAGTTTCGGCCAACTAAACGAAATTCGCGAAATATTCTGGAAATGTATTAGGGCTGTCATTGACACTCTACAAAGTGATACATAATTCATAAACATCAACATTCATAAGAAATAAATATATCAGGCTAAAACAGGTTTAGTTGGCCTTGATTCCCTTTTGTAAATTCATCAACTGAGACTGACTTCTCTTCAGTTCTTGTGATTCTTGAGCAATCTTTAAGTCTTTTAGTTTGGCTTCTAAGATAGGAACATCCCTCAAATATTTATTCACTTCCATCAATTCATTCTCCCAGCTTAATCTCTTTTCAGCATCTAATTTGCTGAAATGATATCCACCTTTTCCGTCAAACTTCAAGAAATAATTATGGAAATGCCATAGAGATGATCTATGAGCAACACTCAAGATTGAGACGCCTAGTGATTGAGCATATGAATACATGAGTTGTTCCATTTGAGGTGAAACAGCAGATGTACACTCATCCAATACAGCAAATTTTGGTTTGTGGTAGTATAATCTGGCCATTGCTAGTCTCTGTTGTACACCAATGGATAACTCTTCTGGCCAATTTCTGACGGTTTCGAATGGATCAATTTCATTAACATTCAAGAATGGATTGCGTTGTAATTCCAGTGTAATGTTTTCATTAATCAAGAAGTTCAAGTCCAAAACTTTCAAGATTTTGTATAACTCATCATTAGATTCATACTTGTATGAGGTGTTTGGATATATGATTTGATCTCTCAAAGATGATTTAAATAGATAAGCGCGTTGAGGTAAGTAAAACACGTTCTCAAAGTGTGGTAAGGTTAATGTACCAGAGATGACTGGCCATAACCCACCAAGAATTCTGAATAAAGAGGATTTACCACATCCATTTGGTCCAATAATCAATAAGTGATCACCATGTTTGATCTTGAATGTAAGCTCTTTAACTAGTGTGATTTCAGCAGGAGTGACTAGAGGTATTCTATCGAATTCGATCACATCGTCATCGTATTTGATAACACCGTTTGATGTAACAGTTGTGTTATCAATCTCTAGCAATGTCTTCTTGAACTCTGAAATTCTCTTGACATAACCAACAACTTGTTGCACTTCCTTTCTTGATTGAATCAACATACCTAAAGAGGAAGAAGCCGATAGCAATAGACGACGATTGGTAATAAATGTAGCAGAACTATTCTCATCCAAAATGTTGTTGAATTTATTGATGAAGATAGGAGTAGCACATAACACCAAACCAGCAGCACCCCAGGTATATTTCACAATGAAATCAGTTGCAACATCATAAATCGCTCTGCTTCTGATTTCGTAATCTGTAAACTTCTCTAATTCATAATATGATCTATCAACAATATCTAATTCTCTTTTATGACCTCTCAAGAAGGCAATCTCCTCACTGAAGACGTTTATTCTTGAGTGCACAACCCTTAGGATACCTTCTAGTCTTGATCTTTCGATTGCTAGCTTGGTAAAGTTTGGTGAAAAGACCTTCAATAACAAAGAAGTTGTATGGGCAATGATTCCCAAGACCAAAGTCCCTTCAGCTGAACCTGTTTTAGCAAGCTCAAATGAACACAAAATTAGATCCAATGAAGGTTTTAACAAATGGTTTGGTAAACTAGCGATTGCTGATGAAAGGTTACTCACATCTGTTGTGATTCTTTGATTTGGATCATTGATGGTGTTGTTAGGCATATGATTCAAGGTATAATAATTTGGATTTTTCTTTGTGGCAATCTCTGAGGACTCAGTATCATGTGAAGGGAGATAAGTTTCCATCAAATCACTTGTCAAATTCTTGTTGATATTCAAAGATAGTTGATTTGTAGTGAAGTCTAGTAACGAGTTGGTCATTGAAGCGGGGATACCTAAGAACATCCACTGTGCTAATAACTTCAAAAAGTTGGCAGTCTTCTTCTTAATCAATGAATTGACAAGCAAACCATCTAAGGATGCAACTCTAAGTGTCAACAATGCTCTTGTGAAAAGCAACACCAGCTGGAAACCGAAATATAGAAGCACCTTGGATTTCCATGACGGTATGATAGCCTTGATAACTCTCTTAAGAGTTGCCTTGTCTAGTCTGAGAGATTTCTTAGCCTTCACATCAGTGGAAGCCTCCTGGGACTTCTCCTGTTGAGCAATCTGTTTTTCATCGTTGTCTGTCCGGTTCTTCTTTCTGGATGAAGTAGATGAGTTGAAACTGGCAAATAGTAATATCAAGTATGACGTTTTAAGAATGATAGATTTGTGAGTGTTGTACCACAGAAGCGACTTGTGGAACGACTTGTGAAGCAGCGGTCTTTGAATGGAGTTTACCGCCACTGTCATTATAAAATTAACTGTTGATTTATCTGATTCTTAATATCACATTCATAACAAATCCTTCGCCAAAGTTTGTTTGCGAAGAGCGTTTGTCTTTATATGTCAGTTCCCAGTGGGCCAGCAGCTCTTTCCCCACTTGCAAATTTAGCCCGAGGTTGCTTTGGCACCATTGAACTGCCCGGTAAGCGCACTAATCTGATTATGTAATTGGTTCATTCGCTTCTGGTAGTAGTGCTCACAGTTGTCGATGATTGGGTGCTTTGAGAGCGTGGACGATATAAACTGTTGTAGTTGGTCTTGAGTGAGCACGTCTGGCTCGTTGAGCGCGTTGTGGCTGAGTTTGTACACCTTGTGCTCGGTGAGTTGAGTGTATATGTCCTGCATTTTCTCTGGGTCTGATGTCAGCTCGTCGTAGTCCAATTGAGCTCCATATTGTTGTTCTAGCAATTGAGATAGAAGAAGAATATCGCGCGTGTGCAAGATCTCGTGTTCTTCTCCGACTCCAACTTCACTGGTTTCACTGGCCATTTTGTGCTGTGCTAACTAAACTGGTGTTTTTCAATGTTTGTTGTTGTCTCAAAAAACTGAAAATTTTGTTTTTAATTGTTGCTGGAGCTGCAAGTGTGATTTATTTCGCGAATTGTTTCAATGAGCTTAACAAACGAAATCAAAACAAACAAGAACTGGTGCTTAACAAGGCGCTGCACGTTGCTCAGGCTGGTTCTAGATCTTGCTTCTGCTTGTGCTTATACTTTGAGAATTGTGCTGGAAAGCGCCATACACAAAACATATATCTAATTTACGAGGCTTTAGTCACTAAGTCATCTCATACTCATTCAAGACACCAATTTCACCTGTCACTAATACTTCAGCATCCAGGTCATAAAGGGTACATTCGTTCACTATGTCTACAGAATCCCCAGCATATAGAGAGCTGAATCCTTCGCCCAGTACTCTCCAGCTGAAGTATGCCAAATTGCAACAGTCAAACTCAAGAATACCCATCAAATCAACTAAGTTAAGGTCTGTTTCAATTCAACCATTAGATGAAATAGCAGTGGTCAATGGGCACAGTATCAAGTCATACATACCCAGAATTACTTCATCTCCTACTGTTCCTTCATCCACTTCATCAACTTCAACACCGATCGATCATAAGGTGAGGAAAACGCTATCGCCAATTGACAACAAATTGAATGAACATCCACTTTCACATATCACACCTTCCAAGAAAGTGATATCCACCACAGATACACCTCCTTCAACACTAACGAAACTATCAAATCAAATATCGGGACTACATATCACCACTCCCAACAAATCACCAAAGGAAAGCCCCATCCCAGTCATCAAGCCAAGAAGCACTAACAACATCACAACTAACAAACAGAGTGTTCCTCAAGTAAAACAAGGTCGTGTTGATACTAGATCAGTATCCAGTCCAGTGAAGTTGCGTTCCTCCAATACATTAAGAGTTATTTCAAGATCCAAAATACAAGAGTCCCCACAAGATACCAAATACAGTCGGGTTGTTACACGAACTATACCTAGAGAATCACCTTCTAAAAGATCACATCCATCATCTTTGAGCAGAAAACCATCAACCACTAAAGATGACTCCCCTTTGATAGCGAGATTAACCAAATCCACAACTTCATCTGATCTCAAGTCGAGTATACAAAGCACTCCTTCGATATACAAAGCAGCACCTACTGTTAGAAAGTCATCGGCATCCCGTGTACCGTCATATACCCAAAATTCTCTAGGAACCATTCATTCTCCTAAGAATAAGCGAATTGTGTCTGACATTCCGCTAAGAACAACAAAAGGTTCAAGACTTAAGCATGATTCTTCCTTAATGAATATTCAGTCTAAGTTGAACATAACACCAACTTCGAAAATGGTTGAACCATCTCCTGGATCATTGAATGTTCCAAAGAGGAGAACAATTTCAAAATCTATTACTATAAATTCCAATATGAAGGAACTTACATCAAACAATTCACAGAGAACGATCTTCCAATATAAAAATCCTAACGCAAAACCTACACTGCCCAAAGCACGTCTCATTCCTAGATCCACTTCATCAACTCCTACACCATCACATCAAGTTACTTCTTTAAAGACCAAACACTCTAAAGTCGGTTCATTGGAAGAATTGAAGAAGTGTCTATCAGTACATTCATCCACATCCTCACTAATGAAGGAATTTGATAATCCACCACCTCCACATCTGAAGTCTAGTTTCAACCCTCCACAGTCACCATTAGATATTCTTGAATCCCACAGTGACAACCTGAACTCATATGAAAAGATGGAAATCATTAAAAGTAAAGATATCTATTACCTGGGATTATCAGCATCTTCAGATAGACCAAGGTCTGATCAAGAGAATCGAGATTCTTTAAATTATGAACATAATTTTGGTTTTGATGATAAAACTAAAAACCTTAAGGTGAAAAGAGGTGACCATATAAACTATAGATATGAAGTTCTAAACTCTTTGGGAAACGGTATGTTTGGTAATGTGTTGAAGTGTTATGATCATAAACTAGGTAAGATATTCGGTGTTAAAATCATGAAAAATGATATCGAATGGTCTTTACAATCCATTAATGAAATCAAAATATTGAAAAACTTACAGGATCTTCAACTTAAAGAAGGTATCAAAGAACAAAGAGTACTAAAATATATTGATCATTTTAATTTCAGATCCCATATTTGCATAACCACAGAATTACTGTCTTTCACTCTTTTACAAGCATTAGAATCTACCAACTTTAAAGGTTTTGAAACTCCAATTTTACAAAACTGGTCGAAACAAATTCTCGAAGGTTTAGATTTCATTCACTCACATAACATCGTGCATGCAGATTTAAAACCTGAGAATATCATGCTCAACGACACATCATCATTAAAGCTGAAAATTATTGATTTTGGTACAAGTTGCTTAGTGAAAGATCTGAGCTATCCTTATATCCAATCAAGGTTTTACAGAGCTCCTGAAGTCTTACTTGGTGCTAGATATGATACAAAAATTGATATCTGGTCATTTATTGTTCTGATATATGAACTACATACTGGATTACCATTGTTTCAAGGTACAGATGAGCCTCATCTTTTCAAACTTTTTGTTAATTTGATTGGATTTCCTAATCCAAGCACGATACTAAGTTTGAGAAATGAAGTCTTCCAAAAGGGAAGTATTCACAAGAGTAAAAGCTATGATTTAGCAGATGAATTTTTCATTGATAAGAGTACATTCTTGTTTACAAAGTTTGATAGATTAGGAAACTATAAGGGCATACCATTGGAACAACCTAATAGATCAAAACCATTCAATGTCAGGATTGGTTTGAGTTTAGAATTGGGAAATTTCATTCAATCAGCACTGGTATGGAATCCAAAAGAGAGACCTACGGCAAAGAAATTACTACAACATGATTTTCTGATTTCATATTAAAATCCATTTCATAAAACCATCATATATTATACTTTTTTTGTACATTTCATGTATAACTTCATTAACGAACAATTAACGAATTTCACCCTTCTTTCCTACTATTATTAAACGAATATTAAATCGATTTGTCTTTCTTTCATCACATCAGCCCAGTATTTACCAGTTCTCCAACATTCAGCTAAGATTTCCATTGCAATTCTTGCCGAATTCAAACCAACATCTGCAAGTACTTTGAATCTATCATGATAAAATTCTCTTTCCTCTTCATCAAGTGAATCACTTCCACAACTCAATAGTGAGAAAACAATACAATAAGCTGCTGATGTATCTGTTGGGATCTTTTCTTTGATAAGATTGGTTATTGAATGAATTGTAGTTTGAACCAAAGAAGAGTCCTTTGGAAGTTTTAGAATTCTTCTGTAGATCTGTAATACCACAGCCCAAGTAAAGATCTTATTAGTAGCTCTCAAAGTTTCATAAGCAAGTATTTTTGATTTTAGAGAAGGATTACTGGATAATCTTGATATTATCTGATCACGTTCAATCTCAGTATCATTCAAGTATTTCAAAACTTTTTCTTTCAATTCTAATGCTCTTTGAACCAACCGTATATCAATATTAGCATTTATACTTTCTGAAAGTTCACCTGTTGTGATACCACTATCAGTACCTCTCAAAGTACATTCACGTGCCATATTAACAACCTCACTGAAATACTCGACCAATCTTAGATCAAACCCAGTAAATGGATCGATATCCTTCAAGCTTTCACGATCTTGTAAAGTAGGATATGGACCTTTCCAAATTGTGGAACCATCATATGAAGCAGCGTTTGATACTTTAGGGTCTTCTTGTAAGAATAAACTACTTGAAGCTAGAGATCCAATAACTTCAAGGTATGCAAACCATCTTATGAAGAAATAACTCAAGTCTGACTCTTGGCCTCTTGGTAGTTCAACAATCTTGGTAGGTGATTCACCTGCATCATCCAAAGCCTCAATGATTGGATGCTTGTCTTCATTTGCTAATATATCTGGAATTTGATTAGCTTCTAACAATCCTCTTGAAAAGATAATCTTTTTAGCTCCAAAGTAATGAGCCTTCCATCCTTGAACTTTTCTCTTTCCCAAACATATCAGCTCAACAACACTTAAAAGCATCACAAGTGCAAGAGTGTAATCTGAATTAGCTTCAACTGGATCAATCAATCTGGAGTATAAATCTTGTAGTGCCCTATTAGTCAATTCTGTGATAATCTCATGAGGGAAAGGCTGATCGTTTAATTGGGAACTTTGAGATACACTGGAGGCTATCAGTAATGAAAGTAGACCGTCTGTCTTAGATTGTAGACACATCTGTGGTAGTAGACAGGTGAATGGATTCTCAAGGTAACTATGAGGTGGAGCAGGACATAGAGACTTGGAGAAAACCTCGATGTATAGATGATAGTGTTGTCTATAGAAGTCATTTCCCAAAAGGAAATCTGGTAGTGGCATTAATGAAGGTTGGATCTTTTCAAAACCTGTTAGGAATTCTGCCCCTATTTCATTATGAAGGTTATACCCCAGACTAGTAGATGGCTCCGCAGTGTTTAATATGAAGTTCTCCATGAATGACAAATCGTCAGGTGGACTGGAGAGATCATTTGGTTGTCTGATTGAAAGACTGGTACTTGTTCTTCCAGAATATGAGTTCTCTAGTGAGTTGGTTTCATCTGGATCATCTTCAAAGTTTCTCTCATTGAAATTTAGTGATAAATCAGGAATGATAACGTCATTAAGAAAGTTCTTCAGTGGGATGTTAGGTGTTTGGATCTCTTCAAAGGCTTTCAGTAGAGGAATCTCACTTTGTACCTGACTAGCGAGAGTGTTATCATCAAGAGATTGAACTTGGGGTTCTTCTATTTGCATTTGTATGTTTTCTGATGGTACAGGGGTTAGAAGTACTGGTTGGAATTGGGAAGTGGTACTGGTATTTTTATTATTCTTCTTTTGTGCCAAATCTTTCTTCTTCTGATGCTGCTGCTGTAGTTGTTGTTGCTGTTTCTTCTTGGTGAAGGTATCAAAGTTGTCAATGTTGATCTGTAATTGATGAGCTTGTGGGAGAGAGGTTTGTGTTTGGGTCACTTTCTCATCTTTACTAGTGTCTTTGGTTCCACTGTTGTACTTCTTTTCGAAAGCAGAAACTGTGCCCACAGCTAGATTATCTGGTTTTTGCTTTTTGAAAGGACGACCACCCCAAGTCAGTACGATGCTGTAATCACATTGGGATCCCGTCTTTTGACATAATGAGCACGATGGCTTCAGCTCATCGCACTTTATCTTCAGTTTCTTACAGCGATGGCAGCCGAACCTCGATCTTTTTCGCTTCTGTGTATCAGACATGATGAACGTAGATGTGAGTAGCTCAGTGTGGGTGAATTTGGAAGTTTGATGAGGATTGTGTGGGATTCTTCAACAAATTCTGGGACAATGGGAACAAATTGGAACTGGACTTATCTTTTATAGATAGTGTGATCCGCTTTCCTAATTAGGAAGGTCTATGCAGATGTCACAGGGCATCTAACGTCATTTACTATACTATTGTTTAAAACTGGTGTTATATCACCTAAAACCCCAGAAAAAACTGGATAACCATCTTTAGATGATTCACTACTCTCTACATCTTCTCTAAATCATTTGTAAATGTACTATATCTCTCAATAATCCCATTTTAAGTGGTATTTCCGTCAGCTGGTATAAAATATTCGTTTAGCCAAGTCGTTTACTTTTGGAGAAAACCTAAAAAAAAAAGCTGTTACCGAATAGTAAACACGCTACTAAACAAACAAATAGTAACTAGCTACAACCAGCAAAACAAGCACAAATCGCCGTTGCTAATAGTTAATACAAAATGTCTTCTGCTAAAGCTGCCTCCAGAGAAAAGTTTCTAAGTGTCTTCCCAGAATTAGTCGAGGAATTGACCGAAGTCTTGAAGGGTTACAACATGACCCAAGAAGCCATCGACTGGTACGTCAAGAGTTTGAACTACAACACTCCAGGTGGTAAATTGAACAGAGGTATCTCTGTCGTCGACACCTACGTCGTCTTGAAAGGTTTGAACTCATTCGAAGATCTATCTGTTGAAGAATACAAGAAAATCTCAATCTTGGGTTGGTCTATTGAACTTTTACAAGCTTACTTCTTGGTTGCTGATGATATGATGGATCAATCTATCACCAGAAGAGGTCAACCATGTTGGTATAAAGTTCCAAACGTCGACAACATTGCTATCAACGATGCTTTCATGTTAGAAGCTGCTATCTATATTCTATTGAAGAAATACTTCAAACAAGATTCTTACTATGTTGATTTATTAGAATTGTTCCATGAAGTTACTTTCCAAACTGAAATGGGTCAATTATTAGATTTAATCACTGCTCCAGAAGACCATGTTGATTTGGACAAATTCTCATTGGATAAACACTCCTTCATTGTCATCTTCAAGACCGCCTACTACTCTTTCTACTTACCAGTTGCTTTAGCCATGTACGCTGCTGGTGTTAGTGATGAAAAAGATTTGAAACAAGCTCATGATGTCTTGATCCCATTAGGTGAATACTTCCAAATCCAAGATGATTACTTAGATTGTTTCGGTAAACCAGAAGATATCGGTAAAATTGGAACTGATATCCAAGATAACAAATGTAGTTGGGTTATCAACACTGCTTTGAAATTGGTTACCCCAGAACAAAGAAAAGTTTTAGATGAAAACTATGGTGTTAAAGACTCTGCTAAAGAAAAAGTTGTTAAAGACCTTTTCAACGAACTTGGAATTGAAAAAATCTACCAAGATTATGAAGAAAAGATTGCTACTGAATTAAAAGATAAAATCAGTAAAGTTGATGAATCCAGAGGTTTCAAAGGTAAAGTCTTATCTTTATTCTTGGACAAAGTCTACAAACGTTCTAAATAGATATGTAATTAGGTTATATTGAATAATGCTAGACTTCATTTTACTTGTACATTACATTGTATCTTGTCCTATAATAAATTCTTATATTTAAAATCATCAAACTATAAGAATATAAACTTATATTGCATCCTGCAACTTGAACAAACTTTCCATCTTATATACATAAAACCAACTGGGAAGAAAGTATCAATAGAGGCTTGCAACAATAAAAAAAAATCCATGAATAATATGTTTATAGAAACACTTTTAAAAAACGTTAAAACTTTGTATATATAAATATGACTGTTGAGGTACCTATAAAGCCTCTAATGCGATCAATCTTCTTGCACTTCACAAAAATAACATTCACTTTCTTGTCTCCTCAGTACCACTTTTTTTTTTCATAAAATACTGTCAAAGATAGAAATGAAAACTAAGGTAGTAATACATCTGAAAAAGTCAACTTAAACGTTAACTCTTTCTAATTCTTCACGACCAGCTTTGGTGTATAAGAATTCGTTGTAGTCTCTGGCTTGAACCCACCATTCCCAGATGATGATACCTGGAACAACAACGAAGAAGACTTGGTTTTTAACTCTTCTGAAAACGTTGAAGATAGCATTGTGAGCAACACCTTTCAATGGGTTTTGAGCGAATGGAGAAACAGCGTAGGTGGTGATACCTTTTTGAGCTGGGGAGCCTAAAGCACCCCACCAACCCATGTATGTCTTTGGAGTAGGACCGTGAGCACCCATCTTAGATTATAATGATAAGTTTAGTGGTTGTTGACGTGTGTTGTTAGTCGGTTATGTGATTTAAATCTCTGGACTTTTTTTTTTCATACAAAAACGACAAATCACTTTTTAACGCTGTTTTATTGGCTGATTCCGAAAAGGGTAAGTTCCGGTATGGTCATGTGATGTCCCACGTGACAGACATGTTTTTGGTGCTTTCCGGTGCAAATTCAGGTACGGCTGAAAAAGGATGTAGAAAAAGCTGAAAACTGGTGATATAAAAACAATAAGCGAGTAGAAAGGCCCCGTCAGTCAGTGGAAGCGCAGCCACCTAATCACTGTTCCTTACTAACAAAGCACCATTTCCGGTGTTGGTGCGTGTGTCTTTTATATTCCTTTATCATCAATTACCTACAAAGCTACTGGAACACCACAAGTTAACCGCTGTCTAACTTAACTTATTGTTTGAAGACCCCAAATCCTTGTTACCACAAAGAATAACAACAGCGATAAATACAGATGTCCACAGGGTCCATATCAAGCTCTCCTGGTGACAAGCGTAAGAGAAGAGAGGAGCATGAAGGGTCACAGTTATCCAATCTAGTGTCTAGAAGATCGAGGCGGTCATCTCTGTTTGATGGAACCTTAGATCAGATTGATGAATCTGACTCAAATAAACAACATCATTATGATGGTACTCAAAGTGATGATGATGCAGACTCAGAGAGCTTTACAGAAAAGGAAGATGGTATACTTAGGTTCTCGACTCCTACTCTGAGCCATTCAAGATACGATATCACCCCTTCAATCTCTCCCGTTCCAGATGCATTCACACCTTCCCCATTGTTCAAGAATCATAAACTTCGGCCTATTACAACTGAGTCTCCAGCTTATAAACTAAGAAAATCTAAACCATATGATCAGCTGCAAGATGTGGGTGTTAAACAATCAAAATTGCACAGAATCTATTCTGAAAATGAGACTAATAAGTTCAATTCATTCAATGGTAGAAGAATGTATGATGATGATAAATATAGACCCCACAGACTTAAACATCAAAACTCAAATTCGCCCCTTGCTTCTCCAGTGTCTCATTTCAATTCGGCAAGAAGCTTCACTATTTCTGACATGGGAACACATGAACCAAACCTGGTATCGGCCCCTCCACTTGGCACTAATCGTGTCTTTGGTATGGAGGATGAATACATCCCTGATTTTGACTTCAGTACGGCAATTCAACAGTGGAGTGATAGTTATTATAAACAACAAAGTGATATTGACAGCTCACTTGATTCGTCTTCAATTGCTGATTCTACTACCTCTTCAAATCTAGCTCTTGCACGCTCAGCTACACTAAATCAATCCCTGGGTGATACACATTCTCAGGTCAAACCAGTTACAGTCCCATCTAAGAAGGAACATCAATATAGTGAACCTTTAGATTCGGAGGAAGAGATAATTGCTTCAAAATTACCTCAAGATTTTGGTGATTTACCATTCTCTGTTAGAAGAAAAGTTCTAGCTGATTTATCTCCATTGGCAAACTCAGATATCATCAACAGAGTTATCAAGAAAAAATTCAAAAAGAAACCAAAGAGTTCTCCTGCTTTACAATTCCTATCGAGTTTTAGTGAAAGATCGTCAAGAATCACAGACGAAGGATCTGTTGTTATGGGTCATACATTAGGTAGGATCATAGGTTTTGGTGCTTGGGGTATCATTAGAGAATGTCGTGCGCCAAATGGTGACCCAAGAGCCATCAAGATTATCCGTACAAAGAGTGAATCTGGTCGTGAATTCTTCAAAAGAGAGTTGAATATCTGGAGAGAGATGGACCATGCTTGTATTCTACCATTATTGGAAACAAAGGAGGATAAAGAAGCATTATACTGTTTGACTTATAAGATTACTGGTGGTACATTATTTGATGTTGTTTCTAAATGGGGTGTTTACAATTCGCCGAACCCTCCTGTTACTCTAGAACAGAGATTGAGATTAATCAAAAGATATTCTTTGGAAATCATCTCAGGTCTGATCTATATGCATTCAAAGGGTATCGTACATGGTGATCTAAAACTAGAAAACGTCTTGATGGATTTATCCACCGCTGGTTCAAAAGCCATGATTTGTGATTTTGGTATGAGTTTAAGATTCAAAGCTCCTCAAGATTCTGAAGATATCATACTTGGTAGAAGTCACACTAAAATCAAGAGACGTCCTTCAATTCCAAGATCTTTATCTGGCTCAGATGTTAACCCTATTGCAGGATTACAAAAAATTGTAACAAATAAATCACTTGTTCATGATGATACAAAACTGAACCTTCACATGAAACCATTAGCTGATCCAAATGCTAGTCCAAAGAAGTTTGTTGCCAAACCAATTGAGTTCCAAAGCGAACATACCGATGATAGAACCTTGCCTCATTCTCATATAGGTTCTTTACCATATGCTGCTCCTGAACTACTTGAAAGTGCTCCACCACCATTAGGACCAGCTGCAGATATATGGGCACTAGGTATCATGTTATATACTATGATCGTTGGTAAGTTGCCATTTCAACATAATTATGAACCAAGATTACGTGCTATGATATCATCTGGTAAATACGATACCGAATCCTTAGAACTTGCCTGCAATGGAAACAAAAACTTCATTGAGGCTGTTAAGGGATGTTTGATGGTTGATCTTACATTAAGATTAGATCTAACCCAAGTTCAACAATTGATAAAATCAGCAGTCATCTAAATCTAAGTGAACAAGTCAAGCATTTCCGTGCTTTGAAGACCTTACCAGCCATATGTTAATTTTCCTCGATTTTTTGTGTTCTTTCCGTTTCAGTGTTATTTATTTATTCTCATTCATTACATTTGCTCCATCCATATTATCCGTTCCATTTGCATCTTTCATTACTGAACAAGCTTAATCTTGTACCATTGTTCAATGCATCACTTGTGCTCTACTTACTTTTTATCGCTTTACCTCATTTAACGACACACTGGCATAAAACATCCATTTCTATATAATAACTTAATGACTAATGAGTATGATGCTTAATCAATCTGTAAACAAAAACATATATCCTCTCAGGATAGCAGGCTATTGTTCTAGAGTAGTAGACCTAGCTTTGATTCAGAAAGTAGTTTGTAGAGGAAGCAAAAAAAAAATAAACGCGATTAGGTCGTACCCGGATTCGAACCGGGGTTATCCGGATCAAAACCGAAGGTGATAACCACTACACTATACAACCGCGAGCTTGCACGATGTTGGTGGTTATCCTTAGAAGAGTACTAATCAGTAATAAGAAGTAATGTAATGCACTAGCGTTTACCTATGAATGGTCTATAAGTGATAATGAACAACTATAATCAATAATAAAGGATAATAAAGGCTTATATTGGCTTGACAATGTCTTAACGTATAAAAGGTAAGTATATAGAATCATGATGGAGAATGTCTCTCTTTATATAGATATCCATATTCATGAATAACTAAGGATAATAGCAACCTGCACGAATACTAATTCATGTTATCTGCAAGAATACTAATTCATGCTATTATGTAATTCCATATGAGATATCAGTGTCAATATACTAACACTCTCCCCGTTCAACAAAAAGTGTGTTTGTCCCCAAACACTTCCAAATAAGATAGATAAAAGTAAAAGCAAAAGTAAAGTAAAATAAGTAAAAGCAAAAGTAATGAAGTGATAGCAAAAAGGTTTCAATCTTTTGATGGAATGAAATAAAAAATCAATCAACTTCATGTTTGATAAAAATAACATAGTTTATAACCATAGACAATGTATGTCTCTCAATCAATATAATTCTAATATAAGCTGTATTCGGTTGTAATCATAACTTGATTAAAGCATTAAGCTTCTAACTTGATTCAGCAATAAAGATTGATAAAATAACATAGGCACTATAACAATATAACAAAAGTAATTTAAATAGTTTTCTGGACAACATTTGTCACATCAATTGGATATAAAAATAACATAAGTAACTGTGTAACTTCTAGCATAGTTTGTGTTTCAATAAGTGTAAACCATGAGTAACAGTAGACAAAATGTAATTGAATAATTTGGATAAGATTGTAGTAATAATAAATGGTTTTGATGTAGGATCTTTCAAACTCAATTTGATATTGTAGTAACTAATTCCGATCAATCTTGTCTTCAAATATAGTTCTTTCTTCAAATATAGTTCTTTCTTCAACTAACTTGTAAGGTTAAAATAGCAGTAGAATAGACCTTCAAAGTAATAACATGTTTTCAGATTTCTTTGATAGAACTGAACAACATAAAAGCAATAGCAAAATAAAGTAAGAACAAGTAATAGTAGTAAAGTTTCTTTAGACAAATAGTAACAATTTCTTTGTAATTAATTTCAGCTTTAGATAGATAAGTATTTCTGAATTTGATTGCGAAATGAATAGTGGAATGATTTGTGTGATGGTTAATAAAATAAAGGTTGATAGAAGTTGACAGAATGAATCCATAGTATTGTGAATCTCAACTTCGTTTCATTGCACTCCTCCCCCTTTTAAAAGAAGGCATCAATTATTAATGATAATTTGATGATTTGAATAGTTCTTGAGGCATGAAGCTGGGAATTTCTCAAAAGGTGTTAAGTAAATTTCATAACATATATCTGAACATTAACAAGTACGACTTCTAGTAGTCATTTCGAGTGAATAATATAAAAATAATCTGGGGTAAGTGAGATCTAGGTTTTCAACCATAGGATGTAAATTTCATAGTATATGTTTGAGCAATAATGGTTTCAATTGGGAAATAATGTTGACAGTATCTTTGTAATTTTTTAAAGATCTTTAACTTAATAACATAAAATAATAGATTTAGCTGGATATGAATTGGAATAACTTGATATATCTTGAGTATAGTTTGAGCAATGAATTGAATAATAATTTTCACTTAATTTCTCATCTTGATGTTGATTTAACTTCGGTTCAATTTTCGAGTTTGTAAAGGCATCTAGGAATGGTTCTTTAATGGATTCGATAGATCTTTGATCTGTTAACTTATAATTAGTTTTGACTGAGATAAATGTTTCAACAACGACGTTGGTGATCCATAATTCAACAAGGATCACAAGTAAAACTTGTAAATATAATTTGATCAATGTAGATTGATTTAACAAATATGTTTCAGCAAAACAGGTATAGTTTCCACTCCTGTAGCTTCTCCTTAAATCTGGAGGATTCTCAGAGTAATGAAAGAATTTGACAGCAGTAAATAAATTAGTTTCTTTCAAATAACTAGCTTGAATAAAATGTGATGTGGTTAACCAGTTTGGTTCTTCAATAATAACATCATCATATAAGTTGACATATTTCAATAAATCCTGTTTGTCTTTGAAGTTTCTTAAATTGTTTTCTTCAATCTGTTTGTACTCGATTTCTTTCAATAATTCTTCATAATCTTCAATTTTCCATAAATCTTGATTTGGTTCAGTCTTAGCAATTCTCTCCTCGATAACATTCGGGATATCTGTAACACAATTAATTGACTCTTTCTTAGAGTTCGGAGTAACAGTACTTAAATCGTTTGTTTTCTTTTCAACAACTTGCTTGATCTTGCATTCGTTTTCAACGGTTTTCGTGATCGACATGGACTCGTTTTCAACGGTCTTCTTTCTTAAACTAACATCGTAAATTTTCAACGGTTTTGATAAACTTAAATTAATAATAGGATCTCTTGGAGTGATAGATGATGTAACATCTTCAATAACATCTTGCCTAACTTCTCGATACCCATCTTGAATAACATCTTGATAGACGTTTTGAGTAACATTTAGAGTAATGCCTGAAGTAGTATCTGAAGTGTTATCTGCAGTGTTATCTTCAATAATCATAGCATTCTTATTTAAACTAGGATTAACCGTCGTGTCTTGTTTCAATTTCTCAACAGTATCAATAGACTCTAGTTTCGAGTCATCAAAGGTTTCAAAAGTGTCAACTTGTGTAGATTCAGTTTCAATAGTTTCTGATCTTGAATTATCAATAGGAGTTGTTTCGATCTCAATGGTTTCTGGTCTTAAATTATCAATAGGTGTTGTTTCGATCTCAATAGTTTTAACAGTGTCAGTTTCAATACTTTCAATTTTAATAGTTTCCCAGTTTGTACATAAATCATCTTTCTTTCTTTCTGAAACTTCAGCAGATTCTATCTTCAACTCTTCTTGTGGGTCTGAAATGTTTTCCACGTTCTTAACTTCTAATTTTTTAGCAAGTGGGAAATGTAAATAAGACTGTGAGTTTGTCGTAGTTTCTAACTCTTTATTTGGTAAAATAACTGTAGGATTTCTCATCTGGTTTTCTTCATCTTTAACCATGTTTAATTGTAGTTTCTTAACAACAGTTCTGTTTGTTTCATCATGTGTATCCATATCACGTTCTGAATTATCATCGATATCTCTAACCTGTTGGAGATTAGATTCATCTCTCTTCTCTCCTTCGATAGAAACATCTTTGACAACATTTGTTCTAACTTCTTTCAGTTTAACAGGATCATTCTTAAAGTTTCCATTTGCTCCAAATAAATAAGCACTAGCGGCTGCGGAAATGAACTCCTCATTTGTTCCAAATATATAAGCACTAGCGGCTGTGGAAATGAACTCTACTTCTGGTAGTTCATCTAACATAATATCAATGTCTTCTTTGGATGTAATTTCTGGCACTTGACTTTCTGTAGTCTGCATAATTGGATATGTATCAATATCTTCTGATTTAAAAATTATATTACCATGTTTGTCGATTGGCAGTGAAATCTTTTCTTCAATTTCTTCAGTTTCTGTATCCGTATCTGTTGGACCTGTAGTTTCTGTTAAATAGTTAGTTGTTTTCATGTTTGTACTTACAACAACTTCATTTTCTAAATCTCTTTCTTGAGTTAAAATGTTAACATCTGGTAATTTCATGTAACCTTGTTTGTTAGTCTTCTTAGCAATAACTTTACCTTCTTGTAAATTCATATAATTTGGCTTCTTAGAAACACGAGTTTCTTGTCTCTTTGACATTAGATTAAATTCATTAATCTCTTTCTTATCATCATCATCATTTTGCAACTTCTGTTCTTGCATATAAGTAATCTTCTCACTTCTCTGTGGAATTCGTTTATCAACACCATATTTCTCACCTCTCTGTGGAAATTGTTTATCAACATCATAATTGGATCTCGTATCCTTGTAATTAGACTTCTTTTCTTGAGTCTTCAACATATATTTATTTCTCTCACTTCTCTGTGGAGTTTGGTTATCAACATCTTTGAACTTGTAAGTTGGTAAAGGAGTATTTTCAACGGAGTAATTCTCTTCTTCGGAATTCTCTTTCTTATTGGTTAAATTAAAGTAATCAACAGCTGGAACAATAGTATGATGGATTCTCTTCTCATCCATTGGGTAGTCTTCTTTGACTAAATAATAAGGTGCACTTCTGGCCCTGTCCGTTCTCTCGGAAATGAATTTCACAGCTTTCTTTGGTTGAATAGTATTAGTCTCTCTTCTTGGACTGTATGTAAATTGGTTTGAAACTCCATGATTTGTTTGTTGATAATTGTTGATAAAAGTGTTGGATGATGTAGTGAAGTTATCTTCGTGATTAACTGGTTTGAAGAATGTTGGAACATTTGATTTATAGTTATTTAACTCATCTTGAGTTCTTTCTGTAAGGAGTGCTTTCTTAATGTGATTTTCATAGTTTGTTAACGTTAAACTTCTCTCGTTTTCGTTTTTGATGTTATCTAAATAAACATTGAATTTTCTCTTAGCTTTTTCTGATATTAAAGTTGATTTTATCACAGTTTCAACTTCATCGTTTGTAACATCAGAGTCTTCAATAAATTCACTAAGCAATAAAAAGTAACGGTAAACTTCTTTGATTTTCTGATTGTAAAATAAATTGTTTGTAAATTGAAGTTTAGTAGGGATATTTTCGATTAACTCTCCTTCCCTTAAAGCATTTAATTTAGAGATATAACTATCAACAGCTAATTGACTTGGATCATTTCTTGATTCAACAGCAGCTTGTATATTAACAACTAGATCGACTAAAATTTGAGTGTGAGGTTGATCTAAGCCACATCCTTGTTTAGCTAAGTTCAATAGCTGTTCTGTCTTCTCTTTAAGAGTAACCACCGGGGATGACATCGTATCAGAATTCGATGTTCAGATCTTTTACTCTCGTACCACCTATCTAGGATTCCAAACAGCTTGAGTAGGCGTGTACAAGAGCACAGAGGCGCTACCAAGTGTTGGTGGTTATCCTTAGAAGAGTACTAATCAGTAATAAGAAGTAATGTAATGCACTAGCGTTTACCTATGAATGGTCTATAAGTGATAATGAACAACTATAATCAATAATAAAGGATAATAAAGGCTTATATTGGCTTGACAATGTCTTAACGTATAAAAGGTAAGTATATAGAATCATGATGGAGAATGTCTCTCTTTATATAGATATCCATATTCATGAATAACTAAGGATAATAGCAACCTGCACGAATACTAATTCATGTTATCTGCAAGAATACTAATTCATGCTATTATGTAATTCCATATGAGATATCAGTGTCAATATACTAACACACGAAAAAATCGAAGAACATATATCACAAGACAAATTGCAGTGCTTGAAAAGAAATGTAAAATAAGAGGTTTTATCTGCACATTAAGAATAGCCTGTGACAGAATATTGTATACCAAGCATTCAAGGGCTACCCTCCTACGAGACCTGTTTAGATATCTCATATATTGGCCGCAATATTGCATCAAATATGCTTCTTTATTCAACAGTTTCGCTTTGTACACAAATAAATGACGCAGCTCTATAAAACTAAAGAGATAAGTCTGAATGAAATTGAGCACATATAACATATTGGTACTTTATAGTATACAAACTACCATATTTTCTATCTTCCCTATAATAAAACTACTCGATATCAAACATCAGTCACTTACATATTCACTATAGTTAGTTTATTCGCGAAAATTTCCGAATTTGTGAGAGAGTATTACTCCACAAGATATCGAATAAAAATATATCTGATGAAGATGTCACTCTAGAAACTAGTGAGTTATATAGCTTATTGCTTGTACTATCTAATGGTACTAATAAATATGTAAAAATCAAAGTTATAAATTTTCGAAATTTGAATCAAAAAAAGCTGGACTAACTCAAAATAAAAAATTTGAAAGATCAAGTGGGACTTAAATTAATTTTAAAAATTTGAATCTGCTTTAATTCGATTATAAACTATACTAGTAGACAGCTACACCCTGATTAAGTAGGTAGGATGTATTCTAGAAAAATTGCTTCATATTTCAATGTCAAATTAGCGTCGCTAATTTACTATCATGCTTTAAGACAATGGCTCATAACCACCATATATTTAAAGTTTACCCGGCCATGAGCTCATCGCTCTAAAAAAATTTTAATTCATTTAAAGTACTTTAATTAAAGACAGAACTAATCTAAACTATCAAAGGAAAAACTTTATAGTACAAAATGGGTAAAGGTAAACTTAAAGAATCATTGGTCAATGAAAAGATCACAAAGAAAGTGGTCAAAGAAAACCAACTAAAGAAAGAAAAGATCAAGAAGGCTACTAAATCTGATGAACCAAAAATTGTGACAAAAGAAGATTTAGAAGCTAGAGAAGCTCAAAAAGCTAAAGAACTTGCTGAAGCTGAAGCTTTAAAAGCTCAAGAAGAAGAAGATGAAGAAGAAGCTGAAGCCAAGGCTGAGCTTGAACAAAGCCGTCCTCTTTCGAAGAAAGAACAAAGAAAGTTGAAGAAAGCTCTTGAAGCCCAAGCTAAAGCTGCTGCTGCTGCCGCTGCTGAATCTGATAACGAAGAAGAAGAAGAAGCTGAAATTCCTTTCGATGATGATTCAGAAACTGAAGAATACTTATTAGATCTTGAAAAACTAGCTAGAAGTGAAAGTGAGGAAGAATCTGATGATGAAGATGAAGACGAAGAGGATGAAGATGAAGAAGAACCAGAAAAAGAAGACGAAGAAGATGAAGAAGAAGAGGAAGAAGATGTTCCATTATCTGATGTTGAGATTGATTCCGATGCTGATGTTGTTCCTCACACTAAATTAACTATCAACAATATCGGTGCACTAAATGAATCATTAGCTCGTATTCAATTACCATGGGCTAAAGCTTCTTTCCTTGAACATCAATCTATAACGTCAAAAGAAGAAGTTGAATCACAAATCAAAGATATATATGATGATACTGAACGTGAATTAGCTTTCTATAAACAAGCTCTTGATGCCACATTACAAGGTCGTGAAACTATATTAAAACTAAAAGCTCCATTCACCAGACCACAAGATTACTTTGCAGAAATGGTTAAATCAGATGAACATATGGATAAATTGAAAAATAAATTAATCAAAGAAGCTTCAGAAAAGAAGGCTGCTGTTGATGCTAGAAGACAAAGAGATTTGAAGAAATTTGGTAAACAAGTTCAAAACCAAACTCTTGTTGAACGTCAAAAACAAAAGAAAGAAACTCTTGATAAAATTAAAGGTTTGAAGAGAAAGAGACAAAATGATGAAATTTCAGGTGATGCTTTCGATATTGCCATTGAAGAAGCTACTGCTGATAAAGAAGAACGTAAAGATAGAGATTACAACAAGAGATCTAAACCAAATGCCAAAAGACTTGCTAAAGATGCTAAATATGGTCAAGGTGGTATGAAAAGATTCAAGAGAAAGAATGATGCTTCTTCAAGTGCTGATATCTCTGATTTCTCTACACGTAAAATGAAAGGAAAAGGTACTAAACGTCCAGGTAAGAGTAAAAGAACTAGACGTTAAGGCATAAGTATTGAATAAAGAAACTCTTACAACAAAATGCATTGTATCATATCATAACATTAATACATTTCCTCTATTAAAGTATTATTAACTGTCGTAGAAACATTTAAACGTCTCCTATCTATATTATTGTTTTATTCTAAGAAACCTAGTTGTTTCAATGATTGAACAAGATCCTTATCAATATATTTCGCTAGACTTGGTTCACCACTTAAGCCTTTTCTCTTTCTTGTCTTCATAACAAAATCTCTAGCAAGACTATCGAATTCCGCAGGTCTTAGTTTAGGAATGAAGACATCTTTGTCTAATGGATCACCTGGAACAATACCCCATTTTTCAAAGATCAATGATGCTAATGCTTGTCCTTGTGTAGCGACTCTAATATCTGTTTCAAGACCAATAGAATCAATGACAGGTACAAAGCAATATATCTTATAGAGTTGGGTAGCTGGAATAGGTTCATCATGTAAGATAGCACCTCTTCTCTTATCAACTAGTTTTTCAATGATCTTTATGGTAGAAGAAGTTGAAACAATTTCAATGGAATATATAGGCTCTAGTAATTTTGCAGTCGATGTCAATATGGCTGAATAACAAGCGTTTCTAACCATAGGTATAATCTGTCCATTTCCTCTTTGAAGTGGATTTGATGAGATTTTTGCATCAATGATTCTGAATTTAACATTACGTATTGGTTCATCTGTTAATGGACCTTCTCTTGTTGCCCATTGGAAACCTTGAATGATTGACTGTTTAATTGATGATAATAAATCTTTATCAACTTCATCTGATAATGTATCATCAATTATAACATTGGCACCAGTGTTTGAATCAGGACCAAAACTCCAGAAAGATCTAGCTTCTAATGAATCCCAACCATAATCATCTCTCAATAGTCTATTCAATCTCTTTGAAGATGCTTGGATTTTCCCATCTTCAATATCTTTTGCTAATTTTTCATCTAATGGTTCTGCAATAATGGTTATTTCATTAGCACCATTTTGAGATTTGATTGATATTTTGGTGAAACTTTTGTCAGCAATGGTTTCTGAGAATTTAGTTATTGGATCTGAAACTTTAATACCAATATCAGTGATATCTCTCAGGTCGTATAGTAAGGAGTCTAGGTATAACTCACCAGAACCGAATATAACATGTTCACCACTTTCTTCAACTTTGATTTCAACCCCACTATAAGTTTTATTAACTCTTCTTAAACCATCTAACAATTTTGGTAATTCTGAAGGGACTTGAGGTTCAATAATGACTTTAAAGACTGGTTTATTCAAATAATCAATTGGTTGGAAAGTAGATAATTTATCTGAATCAACATCGGTGGAGAATATAGTACCTGCTTTGGTGATGATATCAATACCACCAATTAATACAATAGAACCTGCAAACACTTCTTCCACTGGTATTTTATATCTAGCACCTGGAATGAAAAGTTCATCTACTGTTAATAGTTGGAAGTCTTCATCATCTTCGTTATAATTTTCACCTAGAATTTTAACTTGATCTCCTTTTTTCAAAGTACCAGAAAATATACGAACAAGTGCAAGTTTATTCTCAACCATTTTGGCAATATGTGCAATGACTGGTCCTTCAATTGATGATTTGGTGACTGAATCAATGATATCCTGTGATTTTCCTGTGAAGAGTCCTGATTTGTCATGATCTTCAGGAGAGTTGAGACCTTCAAGGGTGTCTACTAAACCTTTAGAATCTCCAAATAGAGCTCTAAAAACTTCTTTTAATAAAGGTTGAGGGTCTGACTTCACAATATCTTTGGAAATGGTAACACCAAAGTTATCATATATGAACTTGGATAACTCAGAAGGATCTTTTGTAAGGACATGAGTCACAATCTTGTAAAGAGGTTCAAGAATGAAATGAATGAAGCTTCGTTTTGAACCTTCTTTAGAGAACTTGTTTTTAGAAGCATCATAATATATATCACCCCATAGTCTTTTGGCAAAAGAGCTATAGTCAAAGTCCACACCGTATCTCTCGGAATAAGTCTTAGCAAATGATCTCAAGTTGAACTGGAAGTTCAATTCTGATGATGAAAAGAAAACGTTGTTCAAATCTGGAGAGAATAGAGTTTTATGCTTGTAATTCTCATAGAATTCATTTTCTTGAATGTATGTGTTAATTTCATCAATAACGTATCTAAGTTTATGGTAAGTATCTTGTGGAGGCAACCTTAGTTCCAAAATAAATCTATCAATTTTATTGAGAGCGAATGCAAGATTGATATTATTCAAAAGTGCGTTATCAATAGCTTTCTTTGAAGTGACAGTTAAACCTTCCACTGCATCAATAACAACAAGAGAGATATCTGTCAATCTTTGAGCAACTGCAACTTCATCAATGAAGTTGATATGACCTGGTGTATCAATAAAATTAAAAACGACAGAAGATCCTTTCAAATTTGGAAGTAATAGAGATATAGCAGATGATTTTAACGATATACCTCTTTCAATCTCAAGTTTTGTGTTATCAGTGTACCGCAGTCTTTTGTACCCTTTCTTTGATGCTGGAGATCTTATCTTGTGAGTTTGAAGAATTAATGCGTCAAGAATTGAAGTCTTACCAGAGTTCAGACTTCCAACGATGGATACGTTACGAGTCTTGGAAGGAACCGCCAGTAGTTGGTATAAGTAGTCCTTGGAGTATGTTGTTTTTGGAAGTTTCTTCTCCTCAATCTTGTAAGTTTTCTGTACTGAAGGTTTTACCAAAGGGACGTTGATAGATTGATTATCATGAGTTTGAACCACCGTTTCGACATCATCACCAAAAGTTTCCGACATTGTGGAGTACAGTCTCTTGTCCTCCTGTAGTATTATTCTATTCTCTCCATTGGACTGACCATCCTTGTCCTCATCCGCTTCATCGTCCATCTCATTGTCTGAATCTTCGTGTTGGAACTGGACTTCTTCTTCATCAGAGCTTGATTCAGCATCTGAATCCTGTGCATCTCCAATCAAATTACCGAACCTGGAAAACAAATTGTTAGTACTAAGCACTGATACCAAAGGCCCACTCCACTCCAATAAAAACATACTCATCGTAGAGATCCTCGTCCATCGTACTGTTTCTGGTGTTTCTAGTGTCTTTTGTATAGTAAATAGCCGCTGAGTTTTGCAGTTTTGTTTATAATTTTCATTTTCACTATGTAAACAAGAAATTCGCGAACAGGAAGAGTTCGCGGGTAATGCCAAACAAACCAAACTTCAACCTCATTAAAACAGCTTAATCACACACAAAAATTGTGTCATTTGGCATTTGTTTTAGACAGATAGAACACTATTTACAGAGATGGCTTCTGAAGAGACGCCCAGAGGCAACACACAAGATACTGGACAGTCCACTAGCTCGAGTGCTACCTTGAATGAACAGCATGCCCCAGAAACGGACACATCGCTCTCATCGAGGTTATTACACCATATAACAGATACGATCGAAAATGATATGGTGGTATGTACAATTTTCTCTAAATTTTTGAAGTGTTAATGTATCATTTGACTAACATCAACTCATAGGATCATGAAGTGGACGTCGAGAAGTTCGGATATGAACAGGCACTAGATAAGAATTTAACTATAACATCTGTCATTGGTCTGGGGTTCGGTTTAATGTCCGCACCTTTAAGTTTGGGTACTACTATGAAAACTGCTTTAATAGATGGGGGTCCAGCTACAATAATAGGTGGATACATGATAGTATATGTGTTTTCATTATTTTGTGCATTCTCATTAGCTGAGATATCTTCAAAATATCCTATTGAATTACATGGAGGTGCTGCCATAATTGCAAAACCTAAATATAGTCTCATATGTTCTTGGTTCACAGGATTTTTCTTATTGATAGGAAATTGGACAATGAGTACCTCTATTACATTTGCTGGTGCTCAATTCATACTATCTGTGTTTGGAATACTAGATACTGATTATAGAGTTGATGAGATATTAACTGTTATTGTATTTGTGGGTGTTGTGACATTTTGTGGGATTGTGAACTTGAAGTTCAGTAGGTATTTAGAGATGATCAATAGACTTTGTGTTTATTGGATCATTTATGCTATATTGTTCATTGATATACTACTGTTGTTATTTGCTAGAGAATTACACGATATGAAATATATATTCACTCATTTTGATAGTTCAAGATCAGGATGGCCTGCTCCTATGGCTTTTATAATTGGGTTCCAACAAGCTAATTTCATGCTTCAAGGATTTGGATTATTACCTGCTATCAGTGAAGAAGTTAAAAAACCTGAAAGATCGGTCCCAAAAGGTATTGTTTTATCAGTGATATTTGCTGGGTTATCAGGATTCATCTTTCTAATACCAATACTTGCAGTATTACCAAAGATCGAATTATTGATAGACAATAACAATGGTGTCATGCCAATTGTTTTAATATTCAAACTTGCAACCAACTCAAACATCGTTTCATTTTTCCTGGTTATCATGGTTATTGGTAATTTGACATTCTCTGGTATAGGTTCAATTGCAACTTCATCAAGAGCTGTTTTCAGTATGGGAAGAGATGGAGCATTGCCTTATGGAGATCTTTGGACTTTTGTTCCAACAGAATCAGTTTCAAAAGTTCCTAAATATTCTGTTATACTATCAATGTTTATCTCGTACTTGTTAGGGTTATTATCATTGGTATCAACCGCTGCTTTTAATGCATTCGTTGGAGCTGCTGTTATTTCATTATGTGCAGCTTCATTGATTCCAATCGTGAGTTCTATGTTAGGAGGCCGTCGTAAAGTTAGAGGTGCTGCTTTCAAATTAAGATACGTTGGGTTTTTCGTTAATGCTATCAGTGCAATTTGGCTATTATTTACAATTTTTGTTCTCAGTTTACCAACACAAAGACCAGTGACATGGTATAGTATGAATTATGCCTCATTAGTGTTTGGTGGTTTCACAATATTAGTGACGATATTATGGTGGACTTGGGGACGTAAGAATTTCCATGGTCCTTTGGTTGATAGAGATCATAATGAAAGAGTGGATACCATTCAATTAGCTACTATAGATCCTAGAGGTGATTATAAAAAGTTGGATGAACAAGTTTTCCAAAAGTTAGATGCTGAAGCTATTGATGATAATGATGATGACACGGCAACATTTACCAACTCAACACTACGGACAGAAGTTGCATAAAGGAATTCGTATTATAATATAAACAATGGTTAATAGAATAAATTAATATATAAGGTCATGAAATAGAATAGTTAATATAAACAGGCTTGGTAACTAATGTCCAGAGACATAAGTTTCTTTGAATCTCTTTTCAGAATAAGCTCTTGAAGTGATGTAGTCGGTTTCTTTTTTATTTGGATCAACATCTTCCTTTCTTGCAGCTTGGACGATTTTACTTGGAATTGGAACTAATCTAACATCATCTTCAGCATCGAAGAAGAAAACAATGGAGTATCTGTCTTTACCTTCAACTGGTAATTGAACTCTGTGTAGAGTAGATTTCAAGATACCGTTAGTCCAGTAAGATAATTGATCAGCAATGTTAACAACGATTGGAGAAGCTTTACCTTGTTTGATATATTCTGGATTTGGAGATTCAACATGACGAACAGGAGTCCATTGTTCATTTAGATCGAAAAGTTCTAAACCTTCTTCACCTCTTTGTTGGAACAATAGAGTAACAGAACCATAATCTGTATGAGCACCAGCTCTGATTCTTTGATCAGCATCTAGTTTTGAAGTAGAAGGATAATGTAGCATTCTCATTGAAGTCATGGAAGTACCATTTGGACGATGTCTATCACTGAACCAGTTGGCACCACCTTGATCTTCATCGATTTGTAAACCCATGGCAAGTAAGTTTAAGATTCTTGTACCTAATTCAAACATCTTCAAAGCCATCTTACGAATGAATTCATAGTTTTCACTACCATATTTGAACATCTCTGGAAGTTTATCCTTTTTGAAGTCACCAGTGACGAAGTTGAACAAACCAAAGTTGAAAGCTTCTTTTGGATCACCTTTCTTTTGGATGGAAGGGTCCAAGTTTTCTTGGTTATAACGAGTGTAACCACAATCATCGGAGTCGATAGCGTATTGAGATTTCTCTTCAATTGATAAGTCAAAGAACTTTTTACTTAGTTCAAAGTAGTGATCAACTTCTTCTTGAGTGAAGTTGTGACCATCCACAAATAGGAAACCTTGAGTAGCAAAACCATCTAGGATGCTATCAGCAGTTTTTTGGTCAAGGGAGGAGACATCAACGATTTTCAAGGTATTCTTTGAATCAGACATATTGAGTGAGTGCTTAGTGTGAATAAGAGCAATAAAGACAATGAGATAGTGTGATACAAAGGTAAAAGAGTAGAAGAAGGTAACAAATTTGGGTATTTATATATAGCGGAGCATAATCACGATCTGTATGTCGAGGCACCAATTATATGCGTAATATAAGAGAAAATTACTGATAGTGATTACGCCGGCGATGAGTAGCGGAATTGATATATAGAAGTTGGAACCCTTATCAGAAACGCATCTTGACTCTGCGGCAAATACCAACAAAGACAACGTCTACAACGTCTACAACCGTTGGGGATGCACAGTGGACAGTATCTCGGGGCGTACCTCCTTTGTACTTGTACTTGTACTTGTGCTTCAAGTTATAAACCTTGTAACTTGTGTTAGTGCACGCTGATCACTCCGCTGAGCAATGTGTAATACTTATTACTCTGCCTGTGATTGAATACGATAAGAGAAGTTGACTCTGCCCAGTTCCTTGCTTATGGCCCCACGCTCCAGGCTCCTCCGCTGTTCTGTGTTTATTCCGCTGCTTGTTCCGCTGGCCGATGCAGGGAAGTGGGAACCACAATCAATTACTGATAATAAATAGGCTATTGGACTATTGGACAAGAGTCAGGAATTGTGGGACTTAGGGCTTGGGGCACAGTCTGCAGTCTTCAGAGTCTAGAATGTTTAGGTTAGTCCCTTTTCAGTCCCCTCACGAACCTGAAATCTCATAATATATGGCATGCGTATATTTCAGAACAGACCACTAATTCCAGAGGGCATGCACTCAGTAAATCTCAGCACCGAGAACTTCCTCTTTCGGGAGGCAAATTCCTCGTCGACAATCAACAAATAACAAATAACAAAACAGTTGTCGTATCTTAACACGTAAACTCACCCGACCAAAACAACAACAAAAACTAACTTATAAATCACAATGTCCCACGAAGGTGAAGAAGAATTATTGGAATACTCCGAACCAGAAGACAACATCGTCACTGAATCCACCACCACCGAAACAAAAGATGGTGATGATAAAAAAGGTTCATACGTTGGTATCCATTCAACTGGGTTCAAAGATTTCCTATTGAAACCTGAATTATCAAGAGCTATTGTTGATTGTGGTTTCGAACATCCTTCAGAAGGTTAGTACTTTACATTCATTGCCACTTTCGAAATTGATGAATTAATGCCTTGTCGTTGTTGCACAATTAAACAAAAACAATGATTTCTTGCCTTGCCCCATATAAAAAATGGCGCAATAGAAAACATATAAACAAAGCAAAACAAAACAAAAAGACAAGTTATGCGTCCCGTCCCATACTACTCTGTCCCCACTATAACGTTGTCGATATTGTTGTTTCCACATTGCCATTGTCCCTCCAGATAAACTGAAGTCACAAATTTTGATGCGATGTATGATACAATACCCTCAACATATGCATAGATCTTTTGATATCCCCAACTTTTCTGATACCTTCTCCAGCTTAGTCCTGTATATTCTTATTCATCAGAATTATGCACCGACTACCGTGAAGGTTAATTGAAGAAGTATCAATGGGAATAAAGACAGAATGATACCCCGTTTCCTGTCATCTTTAAATAGATGATTCGATGAAGAAGACAAGAAACACATTGTCTTATTTTGGCCTATCCTCTTTGAATAACTTCATATGTCTAACAAAGACTCGAGTTCTTTGTTTATTTGTTTTTGTTCAAACAATTGTTTGCTACAGATCGTTCAAGAGCATTAATTCAACCCATTTCGTCCATGGCATTTCCATTTTTATATTTCCTCGCTTGAGCATATCACTAACAAATGGGTTCAATCCAACTAGTCCAACAAATTTGTATTCCACAATCTATCCACGGTACTGACGTTCTATGTCAAGCCAAATCAGGTTTAGGTAAAACTGCTGTTTTCGTTTTATCTACCTTACAACAATTAGATCCAGTTCCAGGTGAAATTTCTACTGTTGTTATCTGTCACACCAGAGAATTAGCTTACCAAATCCGTAATGAATACCAAAGATTCTCCAAATATATGCCAGATGTTAAAACTGCTGTTTTCTACGGTGGTACCCCAATCAAGAAAGATGAAGAATTATTGAAAAACAAAGACACTGCTCCACATATTGTTGTTGCCACTCCAGGTCGTTTGAACGCTTTATTAAGAGACAAGTCTATTCGTTTGAACAACGTGAAGAATTTTGTTATTGATGAATGTGATAAAGTCTTGGAAGCTGTTGACATGAGAAGAGATGTTCAAGAAATCTTCAGAGCTACTCCTCATGAAAAACAAGTCATGTTGTTCTCTGCTACTTTATCTCAAGAAATCAGACCAATTTGTAAAAAATTCTTACAAAACCCATTAGAAATCTTGATTGATGATGAAACTAAATTAACTTTACACGGTTTACAACAATACTATTTGAAATTAGCTGAAAAGGAAAAGAACCGTAAATTAGCTGATTTATTAGATTCTTTAGAATTCAACCAAGTTATCATCTTTGTTAAATCCACTGCTAGAGCCAATGAATTAAACAAAATCTTGGTTGCCTCAAACTTCCCATCCATTGTTATTCACTCTGGTATCCCACAAGAAGAAAGAATTGCTAGATATAAATCATTCAAAGATTTCAACAAGAGAATCTGTGTTTGTACCGATGTCTTTGGTAGAGGTATTGATATTGAAAGAATCAACTTGGCCATCAACTACGATTTACCAAACGAAGCTGATCAATACTTACACAGAGTTGGTAGAGCTGGTAGATTTGGTACCAAAGGTTTAGCTGTTTCTTTTGTTTCTACTGAAGAAGATGAACAAGTTTTGGCCAAGATCCAAGAAAGATTCGATGTTAAAATCACCGAATTCCCAGAAGGTGGTGTTGATCCATCAACCTACATGAACACCTAAGCTTGAAAAAGTAAGAGAAAAAGTCTGCTGTTTGTTATATGTTTTTACTACTTTTTGAAGTGTTTTTTTATGGATTTTTTATAACTTTTTAAAAATGTACGCGAATTTTTTTATTGACACGTTTTGTAATGGCAGTGGGGAAAAAGTCAGGAGTAAAAACAACAAAACGAAATTCACCGAACAAACAAACAACTTTTAACTACTAATTAGAGTAATTACCATACAATTACAAAGTATAAGATGAGTTTGTTGCGCTTGAAACCCGTAGGATACTTGCTCAGACATTCATGTACCCCAGCTGCCCGTTTGCTCCACACTTCTGCTCCAAGTTACGCATTCAAGAAGAGAGTGGAGGAAGATATCAGATACTTGATTGATTCATTACCTCCACCTTCAAGAATTTATCAGAATGAAGATGGTTCTCCTCGTCAACCAACTGATATGGAATTACACAAGATTGCTCAATTGTCTCTACTATCAGAAAAACGTCACTTGAAACTATGGGAATACTTCCGTATTAGTGAACAGGATTCAAAACTCTACACTGATAACAACAACGATATCCAAGCATTGTTACCTAGTGCTGCTAATGGTGCTTCTGGTGATATCATCGATAAGGTACCATATGAAGACGTTGATGGCTCTGTGAAATGGAAGATCGTTAGACAGAATGAGAATGAAGGTTGGGAAAAACTTTCATATTATGGAATTGTTCCAGGTTTGTTATTATTGATTGGTGTTCATATCTTCAAGGATAACGATGGAATTGATGAATGGGCAGCCCATGAGTTGAAATTAAGGGTTTTAGAACAAGAAGAAGGCCAAACCACTGAATCTGCTGAACGCTTATTAGACGATCGTGGGAAATCTAAAGAAGAGTTGAGAAAGAGAGATAATTTGATTGTGGAGAGAATCTTGGCTGGTGATTATGATAAATTGGCTAATTTACAATTGAGACAACCTAGAGTTAGTTTAATTGGTGATATATCTGGTGATTTACCTAAATGATCATCTCTCTATTCTTTCTTTATTTATTTATATATCTATTTATTTATTGACCTATTTATTGCCTTTATGCTAGATGGCTCTAGCATACTGGCTGATTATTTATTCATCTATTTATTGTGTCTGAAGGATGAACTCCAGTGTTCTGGTTGATCTTCATGACTTATTTATTTTACTAACCATTATACTTATATAAAAAGAGCTACTACTACTACTACTACTACTACTACCATTAAATGTATGCATTGATTAAATTAAGCCTACAACTCATCAGCTAGTTTTTGTATCCCATAGTATTGTAACTTTATAAACGTAAATCTCAATATAAATTTATATGAGTAAAGAAATGAATTAAAAGAAGTTGAAAAAAAAGTATGTCAAGTAAGTATAGTTTATCTTTGAAAGCTTCGCGTTGATTTTTCTTCTTCAGTTAGTACTTGTGATGCCAACATCCCTAATGTGTTCAATCCATATTCTTGGTTAGAATCTTCGGAGTTCCTCTTACTTCTCTTGAAAGAGTTGATATTATTCGTCCCATTTGATGTTGAATGACTTGAGAAAGAATGTCTTTTCCCATGACCATTCTGTGAACTTTGCTGCATGTTCTGTTTAGATCTTAAATTCAGAATCTCCCTATTCTTATTTATAATTTCGTTCTTATATTTCTTTAAAGTCTGTTTTTGATGGTTGATCTTATTCATATAGTAATCAATGTTATGCCCCTGTGTCTTCAATCTATCAACTTCTCTCTTAACTAATTCATTCTCAACCTCGTATCTCATATCCGCGTCCTTTGATGAGATTGATAGTAATTGTGCTTTAATTTTGTACTGATTAGATTCATTTCTAACTTTCTGTAACGAATCATACAAGGCTTGAAGAACCTCTTTAACATTCTGATCAGATACCTTATCTTCTTCAAGAATCGTCTTGGCCCTTCTCAATACTCCCTTGATATAGATGGGATCTGTCTCCTCACTGTTATATTGATCGCCTAATGATGCCAGATCAGAGCTCCCTTGAGACAGCGAGGCAGAGTTTATAGATGATTGAGAAGAGATACTTTGTTTACCCACATCGTCTTGTGACTCCTTTAGCGGTAAGCTCTGAGGTGATTTGGGACTTTCCTGTGTTGTTGCTATACCCAATGGCAGTGGAAGTGGAGCTATTGTATCGTTTATCACCAAAGGACCGTGTGTAGGCGAAGGGTCTTGAAGATCTGGCATGTTATGATTACCCACTCTTATCATATCTTCTCTCTCAAAAGAGGGTTTTTACTGTCTTGTTATAGCTGATTTGACTCGTTCTTTTTAAGAGCAGCACAACAGGTAACTAGTGGATGTAACTAGCGATATAGTGTCCTGATTAGTGGGCCTTCTGGGTTGCTTCCGCCTGGATGTTGTTTGGGGTTTCAGGTCCTTTTAGCTGCTTCACGCGTTGTTTTTGTTGTTTTGCTTAGAGCGCGTAAACCGCGATTCTGGCCAAAACATAAATAAGCATAAAAAGCCACGGCTAAATGAAACGGGTGAATGAATATAGAGAAGTATAAGTATAGTAGTAAAATAATGGGCCCTTTGGAATATTATGAGATATATTTCACTACAATTTGAATAGAAACTTCGTAAATTTGGATTAAGTTAGCTGCTAAACACTACACTTGTTCAATAACCAGATCTTTTCGAATCACTTTTAATTTATTCTCAGTTTATTATAAAAGAGAAAGAGAAAAAAGACACTGTACATAAACAAATATAATGGAAACAAGGTTGGTTAGAGGGTGATGAAATATGAAATGATGGAGTGATAGAGTAGGTAGATTAACGGTAAGATTTTTGGAATCTGGCTCTGGCACCACGACCACCGAATTTCTTTGGTTCTGGTTGTCTGGAATCAGCAATCAATAAGGTTCTGTCGTAAGCAACGAAAGCTTTCTTCAATTCGTTTTTAGATTGTTCATCAACGAATTTTTGGTGGTAAGCAACTAAACCTTTAGCAATGGCTTGTCTAATGGCGTAAACTTGGGAAACGTGACCACCACCGGTGACTCTGACTCTGATGTCAACGTTAGCGAATTTGTCTAAACCAACCAAGATTAATGGTTCGTAAACTTTGAAACGTAAGATTTCTGGTTCAACTAAGGTGATTGGAGCACCGTTGACTTTGATTAAACCTCTACCTTCTTTGACGTGGGCAACAGCAGTGGCTGATTTCTTTTTACCAAAAGTCTAGAGAAAAATATTGTTAGTATATTTGTAAATTTCAGATCAGATAAATCAGTGTAACTGTGGTATGGCTTAGTGTGATTTGTTTCTATGTTGTGTATCTGTATCTTCAGGAACAGTCATTCGTCTTCTTCGATTCCATACTATTGTTAATATATTCTCCATCGTCTTCTTCATAATACGCCCAACATCTTGTATATAATGATCTTTTAGGCATCCTAGATATCTGGATATGACGATTCATTTCCAATGATTCACTGTTATAATTCATGGTTCTCTCATCCAATTATTCATTACATTTCTCAGACTATTTGTTCCAAACCATTGGTTAGACTCTCCTTTAAGATAAAACACACAACAAAGATTTCATATGAGTCTTAATACTCAAACACACACTCCAAATATAGGGATAAAACCACCCGGCTCCACAGTTTCACAAGCTCATTCGACGAGACATACTTGGACACTTTTAACTTTGTTTTCAGTAGACATGATGATTGCTGATTAAGTGGTAACAAGTATTTCTGTTGATAGTCAAATTCGCTTTGTTAAACAATTTTTGTTTTTTTCACCAACACTTCAAAAAGAGTTGTGCTGCGCGAACCGTAAAATTAACTATGGGAGCAAAAAACTGAGCGTCAAATTTGGGCAGTTTTCGCGGACAGGAGGATTTTAATAAGAGAACGTCCTCCATATAGTACTGGTGGTGTGCGGGTGGTAAGTGTGACTGCTCTTTATGTTAACTACTAGATTGGTCATGTGACTGAGACATATTGATAAGTATAGTTGGCTATTAACAACGAGTAGCAGGTATATAAATGAGACATATGATACATAGTAGTACAGCCTACCACATGGACTACTAGTGGTAGTAATTACTTGACGAATCAATAACCTAGTGTACTACCATGTTCTATCTGTATGTGTCTATAGAAACCTCTATGTAGTAGAACACCCAGACATCTCCAGTGAGGACCCCCAGTTTAGAGTGCTCTTACCAGGTACTTCCATTTCGCGAAACCACACACAAACAGGCGCTGGTTACGGAGCCCAGTGCTGCATTGGGAAATTTTCACCAAACATCAAACAATTTTCGAAAAACATCAAAATTAAAGGTTTTGATATTCTGTTTTGAAAGTTCAGCAGTTCAAATTAATTCACAATGGGTATGTCAAATGACACAAGAAGAACGTTCAGAAGAGAGAGAATAGCATGGCAGACCTCTGATATATCCGTGTACTTTTTGTTATAACGTTATTGGACCACGTCTCCCCTGTTTGGGTGTGTGTGGTGTTCTAATCAAGGAGCCATAAACAAAGAAGGAGAAGGAATTTTATCATATAAACCATACGTGAAAACCACAAAACGATATCTAATGAAGAGAGATGAAACACAATATGATATCAAAGAAGACGACCAGACCGTTTAGTCGCATTTTCTCTATTATGAACTTCTGATGAATCTGTACAAAGATTTCAAGTACTAACTATCTAAATTATAGCTATTTCTAAGAATTTACCACTATTGAAAAACCATTTCAGAAAACACTGGCAAGAACGTGTCAAAGTTCACTTTGACCAAGCCGGTAAAAAAGCTTCTAGAAGATCCGCCAGAGTCGCTAAAGCTGCCAAAGTTGCTCCAAGACCATTAGATGCTTTAAGACCAGTTGTTAGAGCTCCAACTATCAAATACAACAGAAAAGTCAGAGCTGGTAGAGGTTTCACTTTAAGAGAAATCAAAGCTTCTGGTTTAACTGCTGCTTACGCCAGAACCATTGGTATTGCTGTTGACCACAGACGTCAAAACAGATCCACTGAAATCTACGAATTAAACGTTCAAAGATTAAAAGAATACCAATCTAAATTGATTGTTTTCCCAAGAAGTGGTAAAGCCCCAGAAGCTGAACAAGTCTTATCTACTGCTGCTTCCTTCCCAGTTGTTCAACCAGTCTCTGACGTTGAACCAAGAGCCGTTGAAGTTCCAGAACAAACTGCTTACAGAACCTTAAGATTAGCTAGATCTGACAAAAAATACAAAGGTATCAGAGAAAAGAGAGCCAGAGAATTAGCTGAAGCTGAAGCTGAAAAGAAAAAATAAGCATCCTCTAAAGTTTTTCAATCCTATGTATAAAAATACTCTAAAAATTGGTTAATTTAAGTGTACGAAATAAATCTTTGTAGTTATAGGTAAAGTAAGTCATAAGCATAATTTGCAGATAAATTCCACTCATTCTCCATTCATAAATCTTGATTTAAGTAAGTTGTATTTAAGTAGTTCATTTAGCGTTTATGTTGCCATAGAAATAACACAGTACTTCTACATAGTATACACTAATAATAGAGAATCTATAACTACAACAATAATTTCGATTAATCGGCCATACATTAAACCTATTTCTAAAATACGTCCCATCTTTTTAAAACATCATTAACATTAACTTTAGATCGCAATCTTTATAATATTTTAATTAGTTTGTTTAATCGAATAAACCGAATCCCATATCGTCATCAGATTCTTCTTTAGCTTCTTCTTCTTTTTCTTCAGCAGCTTCTTCAGCGGCAGCACCAGAAGAGGCAGCAGCACCGGAAGCAACACCAGCAGATGGGGCGGCACCAGCAGAGAAGTTGGTTAATAGAGCTTTGACATCTTGACCTTCTAGAGCTTTGGCGAATAAATCAGAGTAGATTTTTTCAACGGTGACGTTGGCGGCACCAGTTAAAGCCAAAAGGTTTTCTGAGGAGATTTCGATTTCAGCGTCAGCTAAGATCAAAGCAGCGTAGGATAATGGAGCTTCAAAAGACATTGTTGATGTGTAAGAATAATCAATTTAAGCAAGAAAGCAGACTATTTCTATGAGGTCTAAGTTAATTACTAGTAAAGTTGATTTTCGTTTCACGATTTGAAAAATTGTTTGTTGAAGAATTCAGTGAGATGTCCGGATGTTGTATAAAAATAAATCACGTGATAAACACAAGGGCTAAGATTACAAGAAGATCCATCTGATAATGGTACAAAAAAACGTATAGTGAAATGTATAGAATGTATAGGTAATTCATGAAATCATAGAAAGTTCCAAACAGTAGTCGTCAATATTCGTCAAAATTAGAGTTCAATCGTGTATAGCTGCCCTTTGGGCATAAGATGATGCAGCAGAATCGTTTATAATAAGCACAAATCTCAAGCTCTACGTGAGCTTGAATCCCTTCTCTTTCTGGTTTCTTCATCTAATAGACTTAATCTCATGGCCTCTTCAATCATTTTTTGTTCAATTTGAGCTGAACTATCTGGAACCAACATATTACTTGCATGTATAGCACTCGCAGCTGCCGCCCTCTTTGCTAGTTTGCTTCTAGCTGATTGCAACTTGGTTTCCCAGTCAGGTCTGATGAAATCGGTAGTTATAACTTGTGGATGAGTAGAAGGTAATGAACCTCTTCTTGAAGTGGTACTTGCTTTTCTGAAATAGTTATCTTGCAGTTCAAATGAAGTCATCTCCTCATCTTCTATGATTGCATTTTCAGAAGATGATAATGGCTTGAAACTAGCTGGTGAACTACCTCCTAAACCAGTTCTGAAGCTTGTAGGAGGTTGATAAGTGACACCAAAGTTAGGAGTTGCACAATATGGACAACTTGCAGGTTCTGATATTAATAGATTTGGGACATTCTTCACTCCGTTTTTTATATCATCTTCAGTATCATGTGGGTAATGCGGATCCAATCTTTTTATCTGCACAAAACACTCTGTGCAAATAGCTTGGTTACAACATCTTGAATAATTCAGCCATTTTGGATAGTATAGAAAACAGATCGGACATTCTTCAACATTTCTATAGAGCAGAAGCTTTAAGGATCTTGAAGCAGATTGTCTGGAGGTTGATCTTTCTCTTCTATATCTTTCTTCTTCATTAGCTTGCCATTCTAGTTTCTTCAGTTTCAACTCCTTGTTGAAAACCTTTGAATGGTGCCTTCTCAGTTCTTTCTTGCTCAGCGTTGATACATCAACCTTATCGGCTTCATATGCTAGATCCTCATCAACATCCTCGGCTTCATCAGGATCTGCGTGTAACTTCAAACTGTCAACTACTTCTAAGAGTTGCTCGTCAGTCCATTCTTTCTTGTACTCTTGTAAAGGGGTGAAGAAAGGAGCAAGTCTTCTATTGATGATGACCTCTTTCACAACACTGATCTTATAGTCCAGGTTCAGATTGTATGTACCATATGGTGCGAGATATCCTCCATCAACATTCTCGTCATACTTCACGATAAGACCAGCAGTGTGAAGCTCTTTAAATTTCTCCTTTTCACGGGATGAGGATGATTTTTTGAAGAGTGCAGCTGTATTTGTAGAGCCCGCTCTCAATCTATTAGAAGACCCGATAGTGTGTGTTGCATGCTGAAGGTTTGATATTGTCGATGTTATTGAGCTTCCTCTCCTCCGTCCACCTTGGCTTGATATGGAGCCTGATCGCTCTTCTTTTGCTGGAACATTCCCCATGACTTTTGGAACGTTTGATTTAAATAAAGTCTATTAGTGGATAATAACAGGCTGGTTGACGAGTATATAGTTCTCAAACAGCTTTTTTATCCCTCTTGGTTGTTATTGTTTAGTGGAAGTATGTTCGAGTTGACTAAAAAGGAGTAGCCACTAACAATGATCAGGGTCGAAAAAAAGGAAAACAGGACCTTGATGCAGTAAAAAGAAACGTTGTATCAAGGTGATCCACTCCGTAAAATCGTTCTATAAGTAAAGCGCGCTAAGGAAACAGTTCTTCAGCTTCGACTTTGTAGAATTTTACTAATTTTTCAAATGCCTTTTTCAGTGGATATGTCAGTTTAGGCTGTTCCAGATTTTGTGGTTTTTATGGAGAGGTTTGTAAGCCAGTCCTTATCGGCCATTCCGCGAATTCGTTCTGTTTACCCATCACTCATCGGTCCGCACATACACAAAATTACAGAGGCTTATTGCCTAATGCTTATTTATTAGCTTACATATTTTTACGTCATCTTCATCGTGAATCACCTGGACCGTTATATTATTCATTACTCAGCCCTA
Source organism: Wickerhamomyces ulmi (assembly GCA_030569675.1). Classification (NCBI taxonomy): domain Eukaryota; kingdom Fungi; phylum Ascomycota; class Saccharomycetes; order Phaffomycetales; family Wickerhamomycetaceae; genus Wickerhamomyces; species Wickerhamomyces ulmi. The sequence continues at coordinate 66,038 of JAJMLN010000024.1, forward strand.
TCTATTACTGTTATCATGGGGAATCCAGTTAAGGAATGGTGTTTAGTGTTTAGGCGTTTTGATGTTACTGCGCCAGGGTGATCCCCACACCGAAACCAACTCCAATCATAGCCAGTGCCATTAGCACGTAAAGTATTCCTGTCACTATGCTTAATCTCTTTATTTGAGGGCTTACTTTGCCTCCAATATGTTGATCTAGAAGACCAAATCCCAAGAAGAAGAATAACGGTGGAATGACAAAAGATATCAGGTATAAGATCCATATTAGTGTGTCGTTGGAAGATGGCGATCTCACTCGTACAGGTTGAGTTCGATAGTAGTGTATCTTCTCAAGTAATTGATCATTATAGTGAGGTTCACTTTTCTCATTCAGATTATGGTTGGAATTTGCCGAAGAGTTTGTAGAGAAACTGAGACTATCATGCAGTTCAGGTTCTTGTGGATTTGCAATTGTCTGTGGATCCTTATATGTGACTGTCTTTAGGCTAACTTGTGCTTTTCTTGCCATTTTTGCTGCTCGGCCTTCTCTGATCGAAGCATCGTCAGAAAGATCAGAAAAAGGAAATTGACTATCTGTTGGAGTTGGTTCAATGAATGGAGTGAGGCCATTGTTGGTACCCGCAGTTGAGATTCTGATATCTGGTTGTGGTTGTTGTGCTAAGTGCTGTATTGATTCATTACGAGAAAACAACAAATGTGGTGTTCCACTAGCTTTCTTCCTTGATGATTCATAATGAAGAATTGATTGTCTGGTGGCATACTGAGTATTACCAGAATTTCCTGCAGATGATTGTGCAGATTTATATGATGATTTTGAAGATGACCTTGTGTCAGTCGGCAGAATAGACTTTCCTGGTACTTCAAACGCATGTTCATCTTCATCTTTTAGTTGTGTTTCATCATTAATTATATCAGCAGTTAGACCTCTCGAAACATCAGCTGGCACTACCATATCCTCAGAGAAAAAAGAGCCCCGTGAAGAGTTATCACGAATTGGTGGATCTGGTGCTGGATAGTCAGGTGTTTTGACTCTTGGATAATTCAAGTCAGATGAAAGGGTATCATAGTAGTTTTGAGTGGAAGGTGCATGAAGCACTGGTTGGGTATTAGAAGATGACACGAATTGTGCAATATTAGCTGTTGATGGTGTTGGTCCATATTGGGATGATCTTGTAGAACCAGAACTGGAATGATTATTGGTATCATTAGAGGATTTATGAAGTCTTTCAAATCTTGGTATGGATATTCTTGACAATCTGTTGATTGGGTTATTCCCCAGTACTGTGTCTCTGAGAATAGTACTATTCTTGAATGGTCTTGGGAACGACTTATCATCTGTCACAGGTGAACTTATAGAGTTCAACGAGTTTCTATTTTGGCTAACTTCTGATAGAGCTTGATGGAGATGATCAGCATTTAAACTTGATAAGCCAGAAAGACTTATGTCCCTACTATCGTTGCTTGTTTCATTGATACTGTCTTGAAATACATTGAAAGTTCTGTTATGACCATTCTCATCAGTGTAACTCTCTAGAAAGAGAGACTTTCTTTTCTGTGTTGGGTGTCTCTCGTCCAATAGTTGACTCTTTCTTGATCCCTCTACAGATAGATCTTCTTCAGCATTTGAGCTTGAACTGTTGAATAATTGTGACTTATTCAGCTGCTTTATCAGGAAAGACTCTTCAGAATCTGTTGACAACGATTTTTCAGGATGAGCAACAATTGTTGCAGCATCTCTTGAACTAGACATTTCTGATGTAAGGATGGACTTTTCTTCTATTTGTTCCTATTGTTCCTATCCCCTTCTATACTAAAGAAATATATTATCCCCCTTGCGAATGAAAGTGAAGTAGACTTTGGTAGTCTTTTGAGAATTCTTTCTGGGGCTTCTGTTCGTTGACAAGCACTGATAGTTGAAGTTCAGCGATTGATACTCCCTATACGCTGGATCTCATCTAGAAATGTACTGATTTTTTTTTTGTTTACATTTCCCAGATCCAGACAAAGCAAAACATTACATAATGAGGCACTAAAATTCTTGAACAAGACATTATGTAATAGATTACATAATCAATTACATAAGCATATTTTCATTACATAATGGATCTATGTCACGTGAATGATGTTCTATTTTTGTAATTTCATTTAGGAGGTCGAAGGAACGTCCATATGTATGATTACCTTTGATCTGATACCAGACCATGAACATCGAAACATCGAGAGTACTCTATAAATAGACGCCAAACACACGATAAGTATGTTTATCGAACCTACTGGTTTAACGTTATGAATAGAAAAACATGGATTAGCTCACATTCGCTCAAATTACGGGCAGGCAACTCATGTAGGAAGTAGTTCTGCAGCTAGTTTTGTTTCAATTCCACTTATTATGAAAAATCGGTATTCTCGAACCAGTATTACACCTGATCCCAGTAATCTTACAATATGCACCAGTAGCTAATCAGTCGACAACATGTGTAACATCCAAAAATGATCTTCTTCTATCCGGCAGGCACGCTCTATGAACTTTGTTTGTAGTAGGACTTGGGTGTTTTTGAATAACAGCCATGGCCCATGGGCAATAACTAGAAGTACCACAAGACTTGAGACAGGCTTTCAGGCATCACAGAGTGCAGCAGGGTGTGTCATTGTGTTCTAGGCGTCCCACTCGATCTCGATCGTTCACTAAAAAAATGTCCCGATTTTGAGCAGGTGGAAATGTTATTGAGGGTGAACCAGATATGTCCGAGCCCGAAATAGAGAAAATTCGGGACAAATGACCAAAACGGGACAAATTATGGGTGGCAGTGTCCAACTTTAAGGGTTAAAATAGGGGACAAAAGAGCAATTTTGGAAACTTCGAAGGCATTCTGCCAAATCGTCCCGTGTTTCACGTTTGCCCCCTGCTCAGACTATATAAACAATCAGAAATTCACCCAATTTCCCACTCACACACAATAACACACTCTACAATAACCTCGTCAAGTAACAATGGCTGAAATCGAGATTCCAACTGATTTCAAGACTACTCTTGCTCCTCGTAAGAGAGCTAAGACCAAGGAAGAGAAAGAACAACGTCGTGTTGAAAGAATCTTGAGAAACAGAAAAGCCGCCCACGCTTCAAGAGAGAAGAAGAGAAAACATGTCGAGTTTTTGGAAAAGTTTGTGCTTGATTTAGAGAAACAAAACAACATGTTCAAGACTTTGAACAAGAAGCTGCTCGAATCCCACTACAAAGGTGGTGATGCTGATGTTGATAAGATGGTTTCCAAGATACAGAGTCTTCCTGATCTTGAGAAGGTTAAACAAGAACATAACATCGAACTGGACGATAAGTCTGAGGAACAGTATGAGCTTCCAAGAACTCCTGAATCATTCAGCTCTTTCTCCCCTAAAAATAATGAAGAGTTTGATGTTCCAGAACGTCAGAATAGAGCTAACTCAAAATCTTCTATTCCAGAACTTACAATGTCTCAGATATCTCCGCTATCTTCCCCGGAGACCACTACCAACAAATTTTCTTTGGATATAATTGATCCATCATCTGAACAATTGCTATTCAACGATATTTTTGTTAAGAATGAGAGTGAAGATGTTGCTATTCCTGATTTTATCAAGAAAGAAGATGATTCTGTTCAATTCCCTGAACAACTAACCACTTTTGGTGATTTTCAAGCTAATACTTTTGATAGTCAAATTGGATTTGATGAGTTGCGTAATCCAGCAGTGATTACATGCAAGGCAGAATTCAGAAACTTTGCTGGATCTTGACAAGAGATTTATTTGGTGTCCTACCTCTTTCCCATTAGTTGATGGGTTGAAGAAGGACATGTAAATACGTCTTTAACTTGATTCGCCTTCTGTTTCGATATGTTTTCTGCTTTGACAACTGAAGCCCGAAGCGCCTTCAAATCTATTTGATCTAAATGATTTTGTGTTACTTGAGTAAACTGGTGTCGATTCATTCAACTATTGAGGCTGGTGATTTGTTTGTTGTTGGTTTTTGGTTAATCAAATATTTCTTTCTTTTCATTTTATGATTCTCTGTGATTTTTTTTATTTTTTTTTATTTGGAAATAAGGTATTTCTTTTATTGTTTGATTGTGATTTTTATATGATTCTGTTTAATAATGAAGTCAGCTATGGCGCTTCGCAAGAGCGACTGGGCTTCAATGAAGATCAGAACATCTATTATTGCTTTCTTACCTTGACAAGATTTGTTTATCCTTCATTTCAAAATCATAGTGGATCCAAAAAAGAGAGTGCATGATAACCTAACCCCTCAATTTGGTCAACTCGGAGACTTTGGCTCGTATTGTACCTTGTTGTTGAAAGATGATAGCATATTACTGGTTGATATTGTTTAGTGTTTTGCAATTATTTGTCATTCATTTCGGCAATTGATTTAAGATTAACTGGTTAATTTCATTTCAACTGTGATTGGTTTATACACAATGGGAAAATTGTTTTGTTTTGTTTTTTGGTTTATTTGTTCATAATTTTACATGAACTTTTTGGCGGTTTGATAATATATCAACAAGGAGTATTAAAAAGATTTCATTTCACTGGTTCGAAAAAAGATCTACATTGTACATTAGTTCAGTCATTATATATATTAGGATTCTATTTATTGAAATCATGTTGTAGTTTCACTTCTCTTTACTGGTAACAGGTAATCTTGAGGATCAAGTCTGATGTTCTGTGAGATTGAATCGTAAACCCATTGGGAGTTAACTACCCTTACTGTCAACACTGAGCTAGTATCAGGAGAGTGCTTTGCAAGAGATGCCAATAACCTTCTGGTATCCTTCACCTTGGAATACACTCTATCATCATCAATATCAGTCACAACGACATAGTTGCAAGTAGTAACATCACTAGCAATATTTGCACCGAAAGCTTCAAGTTTTAACTTGGTGAGTCTATATTCAACACTGAGCAATTCATCTATATGGACAATATAGACATTCAATCCACTGAATAAGTCAATTTCTAGTTTTAATGTTTCCAAGATCTTATTGAGTTGGGATGTACTTTCATCGACACTCGTCTCATCCAGAATTTTGACTAGATTTTGTTTTGATATTGGGTTGGAGTAACTAACATTCGCATCTGTTACTCTTAAATGGGAGTTTTCTTCAAGATATTTGGAGACTAACAGGCAATGTTTAGGTTCAACTTTTAATACTTTTTGTGCTTTCAATGAATCAAATAACCATGATGATCTTATGATATCATATCCATCATTTCTTAGTTCTTTGGCTTCAATGGTAATCTTATCACTTATTATTCTCAGATCCGTAGCATTGACGACAGCTAACTGAGTTTTTGTAACTTGAGCTCCATTCTTATTCAAAATTGTTGAAATCTCATCTATGGATATTCTCTCTTTATCATAATACCCATCACTCAATATCTTGAATGTAAGACCTTCAAAGATATTAGATATGAATGAGATATCTTGTCTATTCCAAGTTTCTTCATCTCTTGTCTCTTTCTTCATTTTAGCTTGAAGTCTTTTCCTCTTTGTCATTAATTTATGATCAGTAGCTGATGTCACTGTTCGTTGTTGTCTCAGTCCAGAATATTCATCCAAGGTGTAAGCGGTTTGCCAGTCTTTATCTTCTCTGATCTTTCTACTAAAAGCATTGTATAATGTTGTAGCTGTTCGATATCTTCCAGAATCTGACTTCACAACAGATCTAGCTCTCACTTCAATGACAAATGAATCTTTTGGGTGGATCCATTCAGGTGGAACACGGCTACCAAACTCGAGTAATGACTCTGGAGGTGGATCTATTGCACACTCTTTCCATTTCCCCCTTGTCAATTCATCAACTTTTCTATAATCTGACCTATCAAATCCATTAGCAATACGACAGAAGGACCAGAAATGGGGATCTTTGGAATCATCAGTATCATTATCAATGATTCTTAAACCACAGTAGTATGTATCCTTTTTGGATTTTTCACGTCCAATAACTAGTAAATCGACATTTTCACCAAACTCTTCAAGATATTCAGGTTTTATTTTTAGCCAAAGATCATTTCTTTTGTCAATGTAGTATCTGGAATCAGCCTTTTTCAAAATAATACCTTCGGACCCTTTTTCAATGGCCTCATTCAATGCTCTGGTAATGGATTCAACGTTGTTCACTCTTTGACTCAAACAAATCTCCACAAACCCTGGGTTAGGTGTCAATATTCTTCCCATCCAATCTTTTCTCTTCATCAACTGTTGGTTTGTTAAAGGCTGGCCGTTTAAGTATAAGATATCGAATACCATGAAAAACGGACGAGGTGAATTTTCATCTTCAGTTTTACCATGTAGTTGTTCCAATTGTTGAATTGCACTACCTTTCAATATACCAAATGGTAGCATTGCATCTTTTACAGGATCATAAACAACCATTTCACCATCTAGCACACATGACACAACATTATTATTGAAGTTCAAATAAGGTGAGATACAACCTTCATGTTTACTCTTACCGTATAAATAAGTATAATCGGTTGCTCTTCTACTCCAGTAATGTATAACTTCACCTCTATTCTCATAATGAAGTTGAATTCTTTCTCCATCCATTTTCTCTTCAATGAAAAAGTCTTTACCCAAGCTTTCCACAATCTGATCATACGTCTTTATTGGCTTTTTAGCTAGTTGTGGTGCAAATGGCTTTCCCAAGTTGATGGTCAACTCGTTACTGTTTAAACGCTTTTTGGGATCATATAGTTTATAAGCGACGGTTTTCAAACTAGTAACAACACTTAGATAATTGACAGCATCAGGATGCCACTCGTAAAGTATTCTGTTCTCCATGTTTCGTACCACATTCTTCTTCAATAAAATATCAAAGAAGTACTGAAGCTCTATGAAGCACATATTTTCAACAACAGTCTTGATCACTTTTACCAAGTCTTCTCTTTTAGCATCAAACTCACCTAGCTTATCAAGCATATTATTGACGTCAGTTATAGACAATATCCCACCTTTTATATCAGCTTGTCGTTTCTTGATAGTTTCCACACATATAGTTGACATTTTCTGTCCTTGATTCCCTCTTTGTTGTTTCCACTTTGTGATATGTTCAGCATCTTTTGATTTCTTGGGTATCTTCAGTATCTCAAGTAGAACTCTCCCTACTGTGTAATCTTTAGCATTGTAGACTCTTGATCTGTCTTTATGTGGTAGAATCAATATCAATGCTGGATAAATATTTGGACCAACAGTTGCTCTCCAATGTTTAAAAAACATATCAATGACCTGAACTTTGGCATCAGTGACTGTTATCCTGTTATAATACATTCGATTCCTCGAGAAGTCTTCCAACTTCTCAAAGAGTTCTTGACAAAGCCACTTGAAAGAAGGCAATGGGCCCCCAAAATTCTGAGGTGCCTGTTCTTCAGTCACTGACGAGTCTATGTAAGTAGAAAGCGCCCATTGGTTCTTGAACTCCTGTTTCACTTTGATTGGCTCCTCCTGTTCCATTCTGGTGACTCTCACTAGACCATCGCCTCTTCGACTCTTCTCAGCTGATTGTTGTTTGTTTACTTTAACAGATTATCTTTTCTTATTATAATTATTTTAATGCATTGTTTTATATGAGCGCGGCTAATTTACAAATTGTATATAAGTTGGTGCAAAATTCCCATTTTTGCAACTCTTAATTAATTTAACTAAGTTCAACATTGACACGGCCTTATTGTGTAAATATGAGGTTTTGCTCACATAAAAGCTTGCGCCAACGCAGTTTAATGTGACCTCTCTTTGCTTAAGCTATGATATGCTTTATAAAGGAGAAGTCACTGTTTTAAATTAGGCATCAATCAATAGATTCAAAGCTTCATTTAAATCTTGATCTAGACTTGATATTTAAAATGCCTTTTACCCATTCAACAATAGTGTTCATATTTGGAAGATGGCTTGCTTTGTAACATTTTCTGATTTGGATCCTTTTTGTTGTTTATGAAACTAATTAATGCACATTGATTAAACCTTAGAGTATAATCATTAATTACAAACAGTTTGCGTCGTCTATGTAGTCTTCTGTTTCTATCTTAAGCCAACAATCCACCAAGATCAAATCAGAGTGCTGGTAGCTGAACGATGACTTCATCAGATACTACAAGTTTGTTTTCTACAGAATTGTATTCCATCATCACCTTTGAGACTATCGTTCTACAAAGTCAATAGATGGATTGAGCTACATCTACTATTTACGGTAAATTGGCACCTTGTTATCAATAATGAGATAATATCAGACCATTTACCACCTGAAGACATTGCGCTAATCTTATCAAGCTCTGATATAGGCAGGAGATTACTATAACTTAAGAGCTACTATACCAAGGTCCCTAAGTACTGTTTGTGCTGGATGTGCAAGATTAGTTCAGGTAATTTGAAGGCCAGAAAAGGCTAAGTTTGCAGGAGGAGATATATATAGCCAAGTATCTGTACTCTTCAGCAGATAAACCTCATTGTGTAATTGAGGATAGCTATAATTAAGGCATCCAGGTTTACAACCGGCTCATTAATTCATTAATTAGCATAATTTGACACAAAAGCATTGATCGCGAATTTATTGACACATACAAAATACTGGATTTGGAGTAAATGAAGCTTTTATAAGTTGTTTCCAAAGAGTTCCTTATGGAGGACTCGGAATTTTCAAGCTTTTACCAGTCATTTTGTACCTCAGGATATTGTGTTGAGTGATTCTCAGTGCCTAGAACATTTCTTGGGAAATTGCAAGAAGTAGTTTATTGTGTAAGGCATATGATAACCAACATTGTTTTGGAAAAGCTTATAATCGTCTTGTCCAGCTTAGATATTTGAAGATGAGCCATCAATATAGCATACTTCTATCAGTTATATTGAGCTAGCTCTAGTATTGCACACATAGTAAGAAAAGCGAGTTTACATTTAGACCAATCATGAAACAGTTTATATATTTTGGGACAATGAGTTATCTAAATCTTTGTTTTTTCTATTATGTTTCCTAATGCATCAACTTCTGGTTCACTTGTTTCGTCATATTCTTCTTCTTCATCACTTGATTCAGGATAAAGAGTATTTTGAGTTCTACCATTATAGTTTTCTTCTTCTCTCTCAGATCCATCTTCCTCCTCTTCATCATCGTCGTCGTCATCGTCTTCTTCAGAATCACTCATTGGAGGTAGATTACGATGGTTAGTATTTCCTTGCATCCATATATCTTCATCTTCATTATGCTCTTTTCTTTGTCTGACTTCTTCTTGTAATTTCTCCATCCATTCGTCTTGAACTTTCTGTACGGATTCTGAGTCTGTACATTGTTGATATAATTCTAGTAATTCTTTGTTGATATCCAAAAATGCAGGTCCCCATGAGAAGTTATCTAATAGGTCTGCAGCCCAATCCGTGTGTCCAACAATAGCGAAACAAGCAGCTAAAGCTTCAACACAGTTCAGTTTCCATGGTCTACCATAATTAACTTGATTAGCTGCCACTAGATATGGTAATAGTCTTTCATGTTTACCACCAATCTTGTTAAAGGGCACTTCATCTAATCTAGCCCATGAACATTCGACAACAGCAGCACCGTTTGTCTCAACGATCTCTAAGTCATTAGGACAGACAACACCTTTACCATTTGGTGAGACAACAATACCTTGAAATTTCTGACCGACTCTTAAGTTTTTAATTAATCCCAGTCTCTCTAATTTCTTACCACTACAACGTTTTGGATCACAATGATCAAAATCCTGGTGATTGTATTGTTAGTATATGTTCTAGAAATCTCACACAACTATCTTAGGTAGCATTTATTTGATTTACTTACCCACATGGCTAACTTCGTATGGAAAGCACTGGAGGTAGTGTGATGTTTTGATTCCATATTTCTTTTATGTTTACCAGTAGCAGGTCTCGCACTTCTTGTAGGACGGTCATTTGCTGAGGCTTTGTTCTTTCCCTTTGCCATATTGTCTTTAGTGATTTCAAAGTAGTCAATGAACTAATGTGTATACGCATCTCATCGACTCTGCTGTTTTTTTTTTTTTTTTTTTTTTTTTTCAAGATTTTTTTTTTGTTTAGAAAACATAATCAAACTGTTAACTAGTGCTAATTGTGTATGTAGTACTAATATAACAGATCATCTATGACCAACCACAAAACGGTACTGGAATCAGTATAGCATTACTGAGTGATGAAGAGCATGTGCTCTTCTGTGAATGAATAGGTACATATATTTACTGTATAAGCTGTATTTTATCAACATCTCAAGAAACTATTTATAATCTATTCAATTCAAACACTGGTTATAGCATTAGTATCCTTGAAGAGCTACATTCATAGTCATATGTTATATGAACGGCACACATATCTTACACTACATTATGTTTCTAGGTAAACGTATAGACTTATGTACCACGAAAGGTTCCTTCAAAGTATAGTAGTGACTAGTAAAAAAGATCACCAAAGTTGAGATTGGGATGTAACTCAACTGTGAAAATATGAGCTTAGTTGACGGTTAGGAACCTGTGACTTCTAACATACTGTGACTCCATAGCAATTAGAGATGGATGACTAATGACTCATGAGTAACGATAGCTCTCAGAAGTTACTTGAAGTTAGTTATTCACTATTAGAAGTTAATCTTTCGCAATCTTCCCGATTCGGTATAAAAGTCCATAACAGCAAAATGGTGGTTATCAGTAAAGAATAAAAAGGGAAAGTACTGATAAGTGCCTGGTTTGGTGGTCATGCCTAATCGGAGCGTTCATACCTACTACTTTTGTCAAGGTCTTAACTCCTGGTAGGTTAATAGCTCACTTGGAATCTGTAGGGAACTTACTCAACCCAGAAGAAAGTATCCAGCTACTAGCAGTGGTCTCTCTCTCTCCCAATGTCATAGTTACTAGCGTTAATAAGACCAACTAGTTACCTAAGCCCATATCTTTATATATGGATCTGATCTTACAGGATTCAGGTCAGATCTGTTACGGTGAAGCCATAATGTACACTTCCATTAGGAGAATGTTAACATCCCATTAAACATTCGAAAGTGCATAATTATAGACCACAGGATCAACAGTCAAAATTCCAGCATAGTGTTCACTAGCCACTGGCCAGTATAGCGTATATATGATTGAGTAAGTAGTACCTCGTATAATACACTTCACATATTACACTATGGCTGACATATTGTTGACTTTGCACACTAGCGAACTCTAGTCTCCGCGTATCAGTTCACAAACGTGTTCCATCAGCTTCTTATCTCGTTAAAAGTTTATGATTTGCACTTTGGCTCTGGAGAAACAGTTGCAGAATCACAGAGATAGATTTGATGGCACAAAACTAAACTACGAAACTTTTTGCTGGGCTCTGCTTGGCAAATACTGTTGAATCATCTGGGGTTTCTGGATCTCTTTTGTGTCAATTGGCAAGTGCATTCGACTAAGGAATACATATAGTAGAGTGCCTGGAGTACATTGAAAGTACGAAAAGCAACTGGAGAATGGAGTAAAGAAGTAAAAAGACCCTTTAGTCACTAACCAATCATAGAAATTTACGTCAGAGATTGGATCTTATCACTAAATCAGGAAATGACTGGAGAACTCGGTGTCTTTACCTTTACAGCAAAATGCGCTTTTCTCTCATTATAGATTGTTCCACATACTATTAACCAGCTCTCAACCCTACGCTCCAATACCTTCGCTCAGTCTGTTACTGGTTATCAACTCGGGGAGTCGGCAAGATGCTTCATAGATATTACAATTTTGAGCGGTTATCATCTATCATTCAACTCTTTGGGAAGACCCTTCATTTGTGATTTGTGATAATACACTTCTTGATAATGAATCAGGTATAAATAACATGACTGATTCCATGTATTGTGAGCACAGAGTACTCTTGTGGGATTCAGCTTCAAGAACTCCATTGACATTCACATACAAACGATGTCTACATTTGAGGAACAAACAGCTGGTCTAGTTCCTTCAGACATGGCCTACGTAGCTTGTGCTACTGTTGGTATATTGGTTATCACACCAGGCATTGCCATGTTTTACGGTACTAGAAAGTCTTACCTTTCACTAGCCATTCAATCATACTTAATAACCTGTTTGACGTTCATTCAATGGTATCTATTTGGGTTTTCATTTGCTTCTTCACAAACCTCAAGTAGTGTGATGATTGGTGATTTCCAATTAGCAGGTCTTAGAAACATTGGTCCATCACCTCTCTATGAAGGTATGACTATCCCAACGATAGAGTATTTTGTATTCTCAGGGTTCTTTCCTGTTTGTACAGTTGCCATTTTTGTTTGCAGTGTTCAAAGAGCTAGAATGATTCCTTCATTGATACTAGGTTTTATCTGGACAACCATTGTTTATTGTCCACAGGCTTATTGGACATGGAGTGCTAAAGGTTGGTTATATACCCTTGGTGGATTAGACTTGGCAGGTGGTGGTCCAGTCCATGTGTCCAGTGGTGTTGCAGCGTTAGCTTATGCTTTGTTCATTGGTAAGAGAAAAGAGTGGAAAGATACTGGAAAGGAGCCTGTGAATAAACCATATAATCCAATTTTAAACTTCTTAGGTTCTCTATTAATTTATTTCCCTTGGTTATTCTTCAACTCTGGAACACCAACTACCATCGGTACTCCCAAGACTTTGTACATTCTAGCTAATACTCAATTAGCTGCTTCTTTTGCTATGCCAACATTCGTTTTCATTGATTACTTCTTCAAGAGAAAATGGTCATTACAAGCTTGTGGTGAAGGTATCATCGTTGGGTTAGTTTTTGTTACACCATCTTGTGGGTACTTGGAGCCATGGGCGATTGCTGTCGGTTCCATTTTCACAGCTATTGTATGTCGCTTGACATATAATATTAATCAATGGATTGGTGTTGATGATGCTGTACATAGTTTCAATGTTCATGGTATTGGTGGTATCATGGGCTCTATCTTAGTTGGTGTTTTTGCTAGTCCTACAGTAGCCTCTTATGATGGAGTTAGTGATATTGCTGGTGGTTGGATATTCCATCACTGGAAACAAATGGGTTATCAGTTAGCAGGATCGTGTTCTATCGTTGCATGGACATTCATCGTCACATATGCTTTATGTTTCATAATTGACAAGATTCCAGGTTTGAAGATGAGACTAACAGAGGCGGAAGAAGAAATGGGTTGGGATAAAGTTGAATGTTACGAAGCTCAATTCGATGAGGAAAGAAATATGGGTCAAAAGTACGGAACCGTGGAGGTCTTACAAGCTACTGAAGGGCCAGCAGTTCAATCATCTGACTCTAGCACGCGCGTTAAGTATTGACTGAGCACAATTGTTTACTGGAAGCCAAAATATAAGTGAAAATAACTAGCAAGTAATCAAAATGTAAATCTTATGTGCTTCAATTATGGTAAGCTATGGAGCTTAACATGTGCTGTTGATGATCCTGGATCGTATGTCGTTGTGCCTACACAGTACAGAGTACAGACATGTGACACATAGTTGGTTAATTATAAAAATTCTTACGTAAATCCACAATAGGCGTTTTTAGTTGCCGAATCTGTCAAAGATAGATAGTGTCAATGTCAAACCTACCTTCAGAGACAGATTCTGGCCTATGAGAATTGGTTCCGGGAAGCTACACAGAAAGAAGTGGTCTTACTTTCATTGACTGTTAAGTGAGTTACTGGTACTTGCTGTAACACATATAAAGCATCGTAGCCGTCTTCAAGTACTTTCACTTACGAGGAACGTTATGTATCGTGTTTTATAGCACATCAGTGTATTAGAGAGTACGCAAAAGCAAGGAGTGATGGGCAGTGCAGCTCTCCACTTTAGCACAGCTCAACCTTCTTAGAATATGTTATCATTCACCTCACTAATCTCACAAATTACACGCTTCACTGACCAGAAGTACTTATCTCCTGAATCGGGTAATCTATGTTTTTTGGTATGTCATACAAATTATTCACGTTTCATATCAGTGATTACAGCTGATTAGTGATTACGTATATCCACCTTTGAATCTACTTGAAAAGTCTTGGTAAATTTTGATTGAATGACTGGGCCGTGGCAAGTGTTAACTGGACGTAACTAAGGAATGTGTGATACTTGCCATTTGCTGGGCCAAAGGTGACGGTCTGATATGGAAGAGATCGTTAAATCAGTAACTTCCAACCATTAAAAGATGGTATTTCACGCCAATCATTGATGATAGAGACCCTTATAGTAGATCCAGGGACCCCCTCTAGACCCCCTAGGACCCTGTAATTTGAAACCAGCCAATAAACGTTTAAAACTGTTAAAAATATTGATAAAATTCCCACTCAATAGCTACTTACTTAATCGGGAATCCCGCATTATGAACTTGTCTTGGGCCTGTTATCAAATTCTGCATAAACTGAAGTTGGTCCTAAGTAAATTTAGCTACTAACATGCTGACAATTTGGATCGTTGTGCGCCATGCATTATCACTATCACTTTCCAGTTCTCACTATCATTATCACTAAATCTGTTTTGAGAACACACCTTGATTGTGTTGATACTGATCTACCAGATCAGAGAACGGAGTATAAATAGTAGGCCATGGTCTCACCAGCTAGCTATGAAGATACTGTACATCCAGTGACAACTCAATAGATCAACTTAGAACTCTACAAAAGATGTCTACATTCGAAGAGAAGACTGCTGGTCTCCTTCCTACGGACATGGCGTACATCGCCTGTGCCACTATTTCCATCGTGTGTATTACTCCAGGTATTGCCATGTTTTATGGTACCAAAAAATCATATCTATCCTTAGCCATTCAATCATACCTTATAACCTGTTTGACCTTTATTCAATGGTACTTATTCGGGTTCTCCTTTGCTTCATCCCAAACTTCAAACAGTGTTATGATTGGTGATTTCCAATTGGCAGGTTTGAAGAATATTGGAGTCACTCCTCTATATGAAGGAATGACCATTCCAACTATAGAATACTTTGTCTTTTCAGGTTTCTTCCCAACATGTACTGTTGCCATTTTTGTTTGCAGTGTTCAAAGAGCTAAGATGATTCCATCTCTAGTTTTGGGTTTCGTTTGGGCAACCATTGTCTACTGTCCAGAAGCTTACTGGACTTGGAGTACCAAAGGTTGGTTATACACATTGGGTGAATTAGATTTAGCTGGTGGTGGTCCAGTCCATGTTTCAAGTGGTGTTGCTGCTCTAGCTTATGCTTTATTCATTGGTAAAAGAAAAGAATGGAAAGATACTGGTAAAGAACCTGTTAGTGTTCCATACAACCCAATCATAAACTTCTTGGGTTCTCTATTAATCTACTTCCCATGGTTATTCTTCAACTCTGGAACTCCAACTACTATTGGTAACCCAAAGACTCTATACATCTTGGCCAACACTCAATTGGCTGCTGCTTTTGCCATGCCAACCTTTGTCTTCATTGACTACTACTTTAAGAGAAAATGGTCTTTACAAGCTTGTGGTGAAGGTATCATTGTTGGTTTAGTCTTCGTTACACCATCATGTGGTTACTTAGAGCCATGGGCTATTGCAATTGGTTCTATCGTAACTGCTATTGTTTGTCGTTTGACCTACAACATCAACCAATGGATTGGTGTTGATGATGCTGTTCACAGTTTCAACGTTCATGGTATCGGTGGTATTATGGGTTCTATCTTAGTTGGTGTCTTTGCCAGTCCAACAGTTGCTGCATACGATGGATACAGTGAGATTGCCGGTGGTTGGATTTTCCACCACTGGAAACAAATGGGTTACCAGCTGGCTGGTACCTTCTCAATTGTTGCTTGGACCTTCGTTATGACTTACGCTCTATGTTTCATCATTGACAAGATTCCTGGCTTAAAGATGAGATTGACTGAGGAAGAAGAAGAAATGGGTTGGGATAGAACCGAATGTTACGAAGCTCAATTCTATGATGAAGAAACTGGTGTCGGTCAAAAATACGGAACTGTTGAAATACTACAAGCTACTGAAGAGCCAGCTGTTCAGTCTTCTTCTGCTTCATATGAAATGGCTGATATGAAACAGTCTCAAGCCTGAAGAGAGAAAGAAAAAAAAAGTTGTTTAATTGTTTATATCTTATAACTGAGTCTTGCTTAGTGAATAATCTATCTATTACTGTAGTGCTTTACCATATATAACTCGGTAAGAGTCTCTTGTTAACTATTAAAATGGTGTCTTTTGTAAAGGTTTGTTCTCGATATAGCCCATATACCAAAGACGGTAATTTTCGCGGGATTATCAAATCATTATGATAAACACATTCCTATTTTTATAAAACACCATTATCTGGCTGAATATCGATACGTCAGAGTTAGAAAGGTCGCCTTCACTGCCTTTTATAGTACAGTCTCTACCATATATTGACACTGAATTACCAAGAACAAAAACAATATTTGATTCTTCCTGCTTTCAAACCTTTGGAAAAGCTACTTGTTTGAGTTAGATGTTATAACAGATAGCTAATATATTCAAGAACCTTCAATGCCATCACATTTGCCATTGTTACTAAATCCATTCCTCAATGCCATATTCAACAATCCAGAACCTAAAAAGTCTCGACTCAACGAAACATACACGCGCTTGGACAAGAGTTGGGAGGATGGAACAATTATTCTAGTGCCACCATTAGAAGTACTACTAAACTATAAAGATGAAGAAAGTGACATACCGTACTATGATCTATGTCACTCTGAAGATTTTGTCAATGACCATATACTACAGACCACAGAATTGAATAACGCCAAACTTTTTACAACGTTCAGTAATAAAGAAGTGCTTATAAAGAAGGATTTGTTGTTCACCGGAAAGAACTTCAAGAAATCGCTGAGGTTGAAAGTATTGAAATATGATTATTTCCAAAGCTTCAATGATTATTTTGAAAAGGGAAGAAAGTTTCTGCTCATGTACATTGAACAACCCTTGGTGGGTGTTCCAGTGGAGTCTAAGATTTTTGACATTATTACACCTTCAAGTAATAGAACAGAAACTGTTGTGCTTCGAGACATAGAGATTGCTCAACCAGAAATCGAAAAAGAGGAAGAACCAGAGTCACCATACTCTACTTCTGAAGCTGATCAAGAGAAATTTGAACAGATTATAAGGACGATCCCACTAATAGCCAGAAGTGTTGGTGAAAAATATGAGAATCTTTTCAAGACCTTCAATGCTCGTGATGTCTCAGATACAGACTCTCTAATTCAAATATTCACACATGCTAACAACCTATCTTCAAATATTCTGGAGTCTTTGTCTCCTGATCTTGTGGATATGATCTTCCAGAAATCACCAAATCTAGACTTGAATAGATGCATCTATAACTACGTGGAGATGAATTTATATGATAAGGTTTGGAATGCATTATGCTCTTTGAAAAGTGGCTCATTGGCTTCAACATATCCTGAATTAGAAAACATTGGTCTTAATCAAATCTCACTGCCAGGTAAAATCAAATCAGACTTGAAAGTTCAGTCCATATTGGAAAAACAGATAAACAAAGCAATAACAGTTTTCAAGAAATTGACACTGACTACCGATGCAAGTTCCAAAATTGATATATTAGTCTCAACAGTCACCATGTTGTCCAATATTGAATCCATAACTGTTGATGCAGATACGTTAGTTGGTCTATTATTGATGGTTGTTATACATTCTTCTGTTCCAGATCTTGAGAGCCATCTTTTTTATGTGCAGAACTTCTCTTATCAAAGCGTTGATCTTGGGCTAATAGGTTACGCATTGTCAACATTAGAAGCCGTACTATATTTCCTAAATAATGAAGAGAACTTAACGGCATTGAAGAATCATTCTCAGTCGAACAAAGCTGTTTTTTCCCACGTTGATACAAAATCATTATTAAAACTTAAAATAATAGCTGATAATTTTAATGGTGATCCGGAATCTAGTTTAAAGAGTCGTACACTGAACGGAGAATCCATATTAATGGCGGCTATTCAATCAAATGATTATGATACTTGGAAACTTTTGATTGACTATGAAGAAATCTTTCCATTAGAAGATATCATAAATGATAGAACCATAAACGATGTTAGCTTGTTCAACCTGGCTTTAAATTCTGAAAACTTTGACATCGTCGATGACATAACGGAAATCCTATTATCATCATGTACTTTGGAAGAACTCAAAACATATTTCAATACCCCAGATAAACATAAAAGAACCATTGGCCATTATCTTTTCCACTACAAAGATCTTATACCGAAGATTGGTTTATTCATTGATTGGACACTAAAAGACATGAATGGTCAAACTCCTTTATTTGCTGTATGTCGAAGTTATGATAGCCCCAACTATACAGAACTGATGCGTGTTGTGTTTGAGGTTGTGGAGAAATGGTATCGATTAAATGGCTCTGAATTTGATTATGGAGACCATATTGATAATCGTGGGAATACATTATTACACATTTTGAACTCAAATATAGAACTCTTGCTACAACATCCGAAGCTAAACGTTAATGAATCGAATCATAGATCTTATACACCATTAATGATTTTTGCCAAATATAATAGAATTGAAAATATCGAAAAGATTCTTAAAGTTGAAAGCTTGGATATTGAAAAGTCCGATAAGAATTACTTCTCTTGTGTGGACCAGTGTAAAAATAGTGGTGTTTCAAATCTAATCCATAAATCTTACCTTAACCAAAGGATACATTCTGTCAATGGGAACCAAGTTGGTATCGTCAGGGTGAAGTTGGAAAATAATGTCTGGAGATTGGTGATTAGAGGCAAATATCATAAGAAAGGAGAGTTTGAATCTATTCACAGCTTTGCAGATTTCAAAACTATGATTGAAATACTTACTATCGAGTATCCAAACAGTTTCTTGCCTTTGGACTATATGTTCAGAAAATTTGATATAATATTAAATATTGCTGGGTTCAACAAGTTGAAATTGAATAAGATTGTTGATCAGATGAACTTGGTTTTGCAAAGTTTCTTATTAGCTAGATCCTTAGAAGATCACGAGGCTATCTGGGATTTCTTGAGGGATCCTACAACAACCGACCTAGGATCAATTCAAGAAGCAAAAATACGAACATTAAACTACAAGAAGGAAATGATTAAGCCTGCTGCTTTATTAAACGGTGATAATGGTAATGCTAATGGGTCACATAATAACGAAAAAGATCCATTCTTTTTACAACCAGAAGAAATCAGTGAGATCAATTTCTTTTTGAAGTTTTCTTTGAAAGAGATCAACAAATGGAGATCCCACTACTCTATACTTTTCAAACTAGCAATATTCCATTCAGTCAAATCAAAAGAGCTCAATGAAGCATTTGAACTTTTTGGTCTAGAGAAAAAGAATCATATTAAAGAGCTTGATTTCGCAGCAGAGTGCATTAGAGGTTTATCCAAAGAGTTTAAAGTTGATACTGATATTTGCGATAGTATACTTTTCCTATCCATTTCTACTGATGAATTTGTTTCAAAGATTCATAATTTAATGAATAAGAAGATCTTCAGATGGTGGAAACTCTATGGAGAATTGATTGAACTGAATAATAATTACAAAAAATTCAAATTTGTGGAGCTAAAGAAGCACAACAAACATGGTGAGATAGAAGTACAAGGTCTTGTTGATGTTAATGAAGAAAGTTTCCATAACCTCACCACATCAACAAGCTTCTCAAATACCAAAGATACCACGCATAAGCTCAAGAAACAACAACCAGGTTTTTTCACAGGGTTCATTGAGTCCAAGAGACAAAAATATGAAGCAAAGTTATTGGAAAGTATAAAAGAGGTGAAACAACAGTTGTATGAACTAAACAAAGATATTAAGTTCAATCATGAAACAATTGCGATGGAAATGAATAATTTGATGGTGTTCAAAACAGAGTTCTTGAAGATCACACTTGATAAACATATCAGAAAAGAAGTTAGGGACTTGAAGTTCAAAACCCTCATGCTTCAAAGAAATCTTGATGATCTACGTACTGAAATTAATAGATAATATACAGTTATCAAAGGCTATGTTTCATCAATAACTACATTCATGTTATGAAAGTTTCCAATAATCAATGTAGAATCAAATCACTCAAAAATACATTATAACATCGTTTATTAAATAGTATCACGTGTAGTTTATTGACTACCACCGTTGTTGTTACCACTGGCTCCATTGTTACCGTTGTTTCCACCAAGGAAGTCATTGGCAAGGTTTCTTAAAGCTGGGTTGTTCATCAAATTAGAAAGATCTGGGGCACCACCGGTACCGCCAGCACCACCACCAAGACCAAATTGTTGGGCCATTTGTTGAATAGCTGGATTGCTCATTATGTTATTCATAGCTTCTGGGTTGGACATCAGACGGTTAGCGTATTCCATTAATTGTGGGTTGTTGAACATATCACCTAAGTTTGGAGCACCACCTGCACCACCTGCACCACCGAACATGGAGGCTAAGTTAGCAAGATCTGGTAAACCACCTGCACCGGCACCAGCTCCTGCGCCAGCACTAGCACCAGCACCAGTGGAGCGAGCAGTTGGTTCAGAGTTAGTGGATTCGGTAGTTGCTAGGTTCAGCTGTTCTTCAACTCTTTTCTTAGCAGTTTCATAACCTTTTTTCATAGCATCTGATGGTTTTTCACCTTCAACTTCTAAACCTTTCTTATAAGCATCAAGAGAATCTTTTGGTTTGTTCAAGGCAAAGTAAGCAAGACCTAATCTGGAGTAGGCTTTAGAGTAAGATGGGTTAGCTTCAATAGCAGCTTTAGCATCTTCAACGGCATTTTCGTGATCTCTTAAAGAAGAGTAAGCAGCAGCTCTGTTAGATAGATAGACAGCAGATGTTGGGACTAAAGCGATAGCATCGGTATATTTCTTAACAGCAGTTTCGAAATCTCTAGCAGCCATAGCTTTGTTACCTTCTAATTTAAGAGCATCAGCTTTTTTGATGGTTTCTTCATCAACTTTATCTTCATCAACATGAACAGGAACTTCTTCGGCAACTGGGGTGGCAGAAGAGGAAGCAGATTTACCAGATTTGTAGGCTTCTAAAACTTCAACTAGTGATTTACCACCGAAGGCAGTTAAAGCACTGGCATCGTTTTCTTTATCAACACCAAAGGCATCAGCTAAACAATCAATTGCAACATCAAGTGAATCAATGTAATCTTCATCGACTTCTTTGTTCTTGACTGCATTCTTCAAGAAATTTATGATTAAAAGGGAGGCTTCTTTGTTAGACATGGCTGATTAGATTGATTACGGTATGAACAAATACTAAAACAGCTGAAGAATTGTCGAGTTGTCCGTTGTTATTTTAGATCAAGAACAGATCTTTCTATTGATTTGTTCCATCTGCTTCTATTTAGAACTTCAACGTTTACAAACTCAAAAGCTGACTAATATCTTATGTAATTATACTGTGTTTGGACTTGGTAATTCTGGCACTTTTTCACGTATAATCTGTTCCTCGTGGCCCAATGGTCACGGCGTCTGGCTACGATTTAAGTAGTTACTTCTGAAACCAGAAGATTCCAGGTTCGACTCCTGGCGGGGAAGATTTTTTTTGCAATTTTTTCCCTTTGAAGAACTATATGAAAAATATCGACATTGTCACGGAATAAATGCTATGACTTCCTAATAAAGTCAACTACAATGCACATATTCAATTGTCAGTATAGTTTATAATAATACACACGTCATAAAGGACATCCTCAGTTCAAATGTTCAACGGAAAATCTATAAAAGAAAAAAAAATATGAAAAACGTTCTAGTAAATCAATGAACTTTTTGAATCTATTTCTTTTCAATCAATTGTTTAACTGTTTCTTCTAAAGATTTGATTCTTTCATCTTTTTCCAAGTTTGCAGCTTCTAGTTTTGCGACAACTTTTTCGAAGTGTTCGACAACAGAAGCTAGTTTTTCAATTGAACCTTTCAAAGTTAAAGTTTTAGCAGCTGGTGCTGATTCAGAAGATGGTTTAGAATCTTCTTTAACTGGTTCAGAGACTTTTGGTTCAGCTTTTGGTTCTTCGACCTTTGGCTCGGTCTTTGGTTCAACTTTTGGCTCTGGTTTGGATTCGACTTTTGGTTCTGGTTTAGATTCAACTTTTGGCTCAACTTTTGGTTCTGGTTTAGTTTCTTTCTTGGTAACAGATGGAGCTGGTGATACTTCTTTCTTTGAAACGACGATAGAAGGTTTCTTAATTTCATCATCTTCATCATCCCAAGTAGTTTCAACTTTTTCTTCTTTTCCATCATCTAATTCAGCTGCTTTGTTTAATAATGAGTTAACTTCATCTTTTTGTAATAGATCATCTAGATTAGATTTTGGTGGAGTTGAGCGACTTGGTGGTGGTGTAACTTCTTTCTCTTCTTTGACTGGTGGTCTGGATTCTTCTTTAGTTGATGGTTTTGGTTCTTCAACTTTCTTTGGTTGAGCTGGTTCCGCAGATTTCTTTGGTTGAGCTGGTTCCGCAGATTTCTTTGGTTGAGCTGGTTCCGCAGATTTCTTTGGTGACTCTTCTGAAGATTTTGAAAGTGTTGAACTGGCTGAACTTGGTCTAAACTCAACTGGTTTACTTGAATCGTATAAAGATTCTAAAGTGAATAAGATTGGACCATCAACGGATTTACCACCAAACCATTCGTCAGCTGATAAAGCTGGTTTGTTAGAAGGAGCATCTGGATAGATATCATCTTGGAAAACTTCAGATTTTCTTGGAACAGTGAAGGAAATTGGTTCAATAATACTATCACGAACTGTTTTGTAAGCTTTTGCAATTTCATTATCAGCAACATTAACTGATCTCTTTGGAGCAAGAGCCAAACCTCTTTGAGCATCGATGGATTGGAATTCTGATAGAGGGAATAGTTCATCATCTTGGAATTCGTAATAACGGATGTTACCATCACCTTTACCACCAACATATAAGATTTTATTTGAATCATCATAGAATGGAACCAAGACACCGGAAGAAGCATCAAGAGTGTAGAAGCCGCCAATTGGACCAGCAGAGATGTTACTTGAATCCCAAACACCTAATTGTCTATCAGATAAACGTGAGAAACCAGTAGTACCAATACGATCACTGTTACCTAACCAAACAACTCTTGAAGCTTTAGCACCAGTATGACCTGGACCTTCACTAATAACTTCATTAGATCTGATATCCCAAACACGTAGTTTACGGTCACGAGAAGTTGTTGCTAGTAAGTTACCATTGTAGTTGAAAGAGAATGAAGTAACTAAATCTTTATGGGTTAAAGTGATCTTGTCTTTACCATTTTCAACATCCCATAGTTTAACGGTGTAATCTAAAGATGAAGAGGCAGCGACATTTTCAGCAGTTGGATGGAAAGTAACATGACCAACTTTTCTCTTGTGTCCACTGTATAAGGCAACAGGAGCGATATCTTTAATATCACCATTTTCATCGGTATAATTGTGGAATGAATAATCATCAGGGATTTTCCAAACACCTAGTTTTGTATCTTCAGAACCAGAAATGATGATGTTATCGTTGAAAGGGTTGAAGTCAGTATCTAAAACAGTGGCAGTGTGACCTCTGAATAATGGGACTTTATCAGGAGCTTTACCAACTTCCTCGACTGGAATAACAGCAAATGCACCACCACCGGATGAGTTCCAGTTCAATGAAATGTATTTACCATTGGCCTTTGTTTATGTTAGTATCATGGTCCTCTTGTATAAAGAATAATTTACTTACCTTGATCAAATTTGAGTCGAAAGCATTGGTACTGATTTTGACATTATCGTAACATAATTCTCTTTTAGCTACTTGACCGTAAACATGACGGTATTTTGAGGCACGAACGAATTTTCCACTTGGATAGTTATGTTAGTATACGTGTCTTAAGGTGGGATTGTGTTTTATTTAGGTGTTCCAGCGAATTGAAGGAAGGGGGTCTTTGACATTGTTTGTTTACTTTTGATCAAAACGTCAAATCTATGGAAACAACATACCTCATTTTTAGCCGTTTTCTCTATGATTTACTGGAAATGAGGCTGTTTGTATTAGAATGAAAAGTGTTGTTTTAAGGGTCCTTTACCGATTGTCAAGTTCCCTTTTAGTTAACAGTTAACAGTGGTTTTGCGGATGTGCCACAAGACTTTTGTTTAAGGAAGGATGATGTGTTTTTTTTGTCGAGAATTTCATGATTTATTTCCTTTATCTCCCAAAACTACCGAAAACACACCTGAACTTGGTGAATCTGTGTGTAAGCATTTCTAGTATATAGTTGGGTGTATGTGTACTCGCTCTCTCTACAATTGATTGAATTGTAAGCTTTTTTTAGCAGTGGATCAAGTAGTTGTATACTGATTTATATATAGGTAGTAAGACCCCCAGATTGTGTAAGAAGAAGTACTATATAGTTACTGATCCACTAAATAGAAAAGAATTTTACGAGCTACCAAGCTACTACTGCTATATTGGTATATACCAGAGTCCTATGCCACTACCAGATAGACATTAGATAGTCACCTTCTTCCTTTTAATACAAAGAACACATTGAGAGAGTGAGCCCCCAGTCCAATAACCATTAGAAGCCCTGTCCATCATAACCACTCGCTCATAACCTTTTTGTTTACTGGCGCAAAACACGAAAAAAAAAAAGTGAACGCGGAAGGCATCGAAAGGCCAAAAGACAGTGTTTGGCACAGAGCACAGCGCAAACGACGTGGTGACTATCGACCTTCTCTTTGCACTGCCACTTACAGCGTCTGTTCTTCTCAATATCAGTTCAAACAGCTGTCTGCACTGGCTCTTTTTTTATACCGCTCTTTCCTCGTTTTTCTTTGTTTAAAGTAGTCTCATCCCCATTCCATTAGATAGATGCAAATAGCCAAATGTCGTCTGGCCCTGATCCCACTCCCTCAAAGCTCGATCAAGACTATACCAGCTTGGTCTCTCTGATCAAGAGATCACACCAGGACTTGACTGATGCTGAACTCCAACAGGAAGCGCTCCAAAAATCCATAAACTATATCATTGAACACAAAAAGAACAACCATCTCTTCTGTGATGCTAAAATGTATCCTGCTGGTGTCCATCTACTGATTCTTTTCTCATTTGGTGAAACTGAACCACTACAATGGTACAAAGAAGTTGTTGCTGAAAGTTTAGACTGTTGTACCAAATGCATGTCCTTATTCCAAAGAGGAAGAGTCAAACTAAAACAAACTTTTGTTGCTGAGAGAGATGTTGATCTTCCCAGTATTGAACAATTCTCTAATGTCATATTAACTTGGGAGGCTGAAAGACTACAACAAAGATACGAACAATATAACACTTTGTATCACGATGAAAAACTCAAAAATCCTAAGGCTCTCATACCCACACAACTCATATATGCCGTTGCTGAATGTCTCTATGCACCAGGAATGCTTCGGTTAAATAATGATTTAAAATCATCATTTGAATCCGTCTTCCACGAAATGTTAGCTGCTGATCATCCATTCGTTAAGAAGACTACCGTTCTCTCACCCGGTTTGATCTACATGTTATTCGAATCTCCAGAGAACTTGAAAAGATGTGCATTCAACTTACTAGAAGGATTATTTTCACAAGATAAGATTATAGATACTCCAAAGGTACTTCCTGATGTTATTGAAGAGTTTGAATACCATATGGTCTCCATACAAGACCCCAAGATATACACTGAACAGAAATGTGAAGCATTTTATAGAAATATCTATCCTATCTTAAGGCTTTATAGCTCTGGTGCGATACTATCCAAATTCAATGAACCAGTGGATCTTAAGGCCATTAATGATCATAAAAACTTTGAGGTGAAATCTTTACTCAAATTAATCCAAACACATTTAATGGCCTACCTAAATGAACCACTTCCTTACCTTTTGAGAGTTTTCACATTAATGCTAAATTCCGTTGGTGATAAGTATTGGACATCTGTGTCACCTTTTACACATCAAAATGTTTTGGATACAATTACTGGTAATCCACATTACCTAAAACATTTCATTGTCCTGAAAGATATTGCTGAAGTTAGAGGACAACTTAATCCACCTGCTCGTCTGAGTGACTTATTTACTTGGATCAACCCACTACTTTCCACCATTGATGAATCCAAAAAGCAACAGTGTTCAAACAAAATTTCACTATACCTCATAACACAGCTTGAAACTCAAAACAGCATACCTTTGTCCAATTCTGCTGAAATGTTTAAAACTTCATGTGAGTTGATCTCTACTTCATTGACAATTCCAAGTCAGCTATATAATCCATCTTTCAGAACTGATCTCTTACTAAGAAGTGATGCAAGAGTGGTGGTAACAACAAAATTGATCAGATTCATGGATTACGCTACGTCAACTTCAATATTCTTCCCAGAACATGAAAAAAATAAGAACGCTGCTGTTTCTTCTGCTGCTATATCTGTCATATCCAAAGCCATGAGATTCGATGTCTTGAATTTTGCTCAAGGATGTTACGATGCTTTGAACAACTCTGCAGTATCAACACTAAAGTTTTCACCTCACTTATTCAAACTGTTGCTTAAACAAAGATTCCCTTCACACAAGGAATTGGTGTTTAGAGTGCTTTGCTCTTTGGAAAATGTGTCTAGTGTGATTCGCTTACAAAAAGGAGACTCTGATGTATCAGAATTCTTGGAATATTTGAGACAATTCTTTGTCAAGTTTAGTGATATTGATAGCAAAAATATCAAAATGATCTTATCTGATGCAAGAAGCTTGAAAGGTTATTGGGCATGTGTCTTTTGCTCTGATGAGAACGTTTATCAATCTGCAGTTGATGTTCTATATGAAACATTCGATGCTGAAGGTAGACTTGAAGGTGTTCATGCATTACTTGAAAATAACATTGAATCATGTATCACTGCTATCAATGACAATTTAACCAATTTGATTTTCTTGAAATCATACTACCCTTGTCCAAGAGGTGTCCTAGTGTTGAGTGATGTCATTCAGGCTCTAAATAGTCCTGTTAATGGACTTTTTGGTTATAGTTCCAAATTTACTACAGAAACTAAACAATATCTTGGTGTATTTTGGAATAGATGTTGGACATTCCTAGATCTTATCTATGTTCAAACTGCTGTTTGGGCCAATAAACACAGTGATCTGATTGAATTTACTAGAAATACATTGGATCTTTCTCATTTGCTTCTTGGTTGTTTCTTGAACATTAAAGATTTGCAAGGTGATTATAAGAAAACATTTTCAGAAATTACAAACACTTTTCCACATATGCTTTCATGGTTAAGGCTAAATGATAGTGGTTTATTAGCTTCTTGTGTCAAACTTATCTCACATACCATTGATTTAGCTTCTGATTTGGATTTAGAATTTGATAAAAGAGCAATTGAATTGATTGCCAAATATGGTTCAAGGGCTAAAAAGTTCAATAGTAAACTAACTCCTCAACAATCATTGGAGATTATCAATAGAGCAAAAATGTTTGATAAAGATTTGGTGGAAAGTATCATCCTGGAATCAGAAAACTACAGAAAATCAAAAATACTTGGTAGTAATAGCACTCCAACTACAAATGAAAGCACTCCAGGTCCACGAGATGATGATGACGTCGTTATTGTTTCAGAAAGTCGTCCAAAGACTCAAATGAAAATTACAAACTTTGGAAGTCTGTCCAAATTCGCTCCTGCTGCTCCTCCAAAGAAAGTCCTTCCTAAATCTGCTCTTGAACTTGCTCGTGAAGAACTGAATGCTAAGAAAAATAACAGAGTTGTTCATCCAGCTGGTCCGCTAGGCTTCAATCAAAGAAAGAAAACTTTGAAACCACAAGTTGAAAGTTCATCAGACGAAGACGATGATGATAAAGATTCAATTCATTCTCTATTCAATATGCCTCCAAAGATTAATCCTAGTACCAATATGATAGGTGGTTCTTTGACTAAACCAAGAAAGAAGAATGTGGAGAATGCTAGAAAAGAAGAAGAACTCAGTAGATTAAGACTTAATGTTGACCTGCGTCCATTATATCGTAAAATTTTGTCATGGTCATATCAAAGAAATGCTGACTATCCAGATGACAATAAAAAAAGTTTGAGACCAGTGGCTGATAAGTTTTCATCTGCTGATGAGTACATTTCTACTTATGAGCCGTTACTATTGCTAGAATGTTGGCAAGCTATTCTCTCTGCTAAAGCGAGAAATTCGGATAAACCAGTTAAGGTGACCATTGGTTCCAAGAGTACTGTTGGTGATTTCTTTGAAGTTTTTTGCAGTATGACCAAGAAGGATATTCAGGAATATAACTTATCTGATTCTGATTTGGTTGTTCTAGCTTATTATGAAGATGAAGAAGCAAAACCAACAGTGGATCTTGTTAATAAATCCAAAGTTACTTGCTTTGGTAAAATTCATGAGATCAAACATGTTAGAGGTGACAGAGCTGATTTGACTATTAGAATTGCCCGTACTGCTCAGCTAAACAATGTTTTCTCCCCAATGTCAAGTATCTTACTATTACGTGCCATGCAAATGACTACAATTGAAAGAGAATTTTCTTCACTTTATGGCTTGAGATACTACAATTTATCTAACCAGATTCTACAAGCTGAACCTGATACTATTACTGAACTACCAGAAACCGAAGTTAAGAGAATCCAAACCACTTATAAAGTCAATGAATCTCAAGCCAAGGCTATTGGGTCATGTGTTGATACCATTGGTTTCAGTTTAATTCAAGGTCCACCAGGTACTGGTAAAACTAAAACTATTCTTGGTATCATTGGTTATATGCTTTCAAACTTCCATGCCTCTAATGCCATATTACCACCTACTGGACAGTCAATTTCTACAAATTCTATATCAAATGCTCAAACCAGAAAAGTTCTAGTTTGTGCACCAAGTAATGCCGCTGTTGATGAGTTGGTGTTACGTTTGAAGGATGGTATTATGAATTCTAAAGGTGAAAAATATATCCCTAAACTTGTTCGTCTTGGTCGTACAGATGCTATCAATACTGCTGTGAAAGATGTGACTTTAGAAGAATTAGTTGACAAAGAGGTTGGTAAGACAAATCCTCCTACAAACAATATGGATTCATTGCACAAACAGCTAGCAGAAATCAGAGGTAAACTTACAATTTGCAGTGCCAAGTTATCTGATGAGAAGAATACTAATGTGGATGAGCTTCGTAAGGAAAAGAGGGAATTGACAATCAAGGCTAATGGTGTTAAAAAGATGATGGATGATGAAAGAGAACGTCAAAATTCTGCATATAGAGTTCGTGAAATCAATAGAAGAAATGTTCAAGCTAAGATTTTGGGTGAAAGTGAAATCATTTGTTCTACTCTTTCTGGTTCAGCACATGATATGGTTGCTAATATTGGTATCAAATTCGATTCTGTTATCATCGATGAAGCCTGTCAATGTACAGAATTATCAGCTATTATCCCATTAAGATACGGTTGTAACCGTTGTATCATGGTTGGTGATCCAAACCAACTTCCACCTACTGTTCTTTCATCTGTTGCTGCTGATCAATTATATGACCAAAGTTTATTCGTCAGAATGGCAAAGAATGCTAAACCTTTGTTGTTGAACGTTCAATACCGTATGAACTCCCTGATTTCAAGATTTCCTTCAAAGACATTTTATGATAATGAACTTAAAGACGGACCTGATAATGATGCTCTTACTGCACGTCCTTGGCATAAAGATACGTTGTTGAGTCCTTATAGATTCTTTGATATTGTTGAAGGTAAACAAACTCAAAATTCAAAAACTTTTTCATATACAAATAAAGTTGAAATTGAGATTGCCATAGAATTGGTCTCCAAGCTATTCAATGATTTTAGAAATCTTGATTTCAGAAATAAGATTGGTATTATCACTCCTTATAAAGAACAAAATCGTGCTCTTCAAAAGGCTTTTATTCAACGATATGGTCAAGGTATCAAATCTGAGATAAGTTTTAATACCATTGATGGTTTCCAAGGTCAAGAAAAAGAAATCATTATAATGTCATGTGTGCGTGCTGACCCAAAGAGTAATAGTGTTGGTTTCTTGAGGGACTTCCGTCGTATGAACGTTGCTCTGACAAGACCAAAATGTTCATTGTGGATCTTAGGTAACCATGATAGTTTGGTCAAAGATAGTTTATGGGGTGATTTAATCGATGATGCAAAATCCAGAAAACTCTTGGTCACTGTTAAGAGAGGATTCACAAGAAATACAGGTACCTCTGCAAAACCTGAGGAAACAAATAAAATTGAACAGATAAGATCGGATTTTATTAAACCTAGCGCTGCTCCACCATCACAACATTCAGCTAAAACATCATCCTCATCAAACCACACTACATCCAACTCATCGACACCAAACTCCGTTCCTCAAGCCAAGAACACAACAACCAATGAGGCATCAAAACCAACCGGGGAAATAGACCATAGTAAACCAAGTAAACAAATTGTTAACAATCAATCAAATACACCTCCTCCTAATCTATCAAGTTCAAGAGTTGGTTATCTACCTAAAGATGAACAACGTCCCACAAGCTCTGGTGTTCTGCCAAATAAACCTCGTTACAATGACAATAATCATAATCACCATAATCAACACAATAATAAGAACCGAAACCATATGAACAACAATCAAGGATATCCTAAAGGTCCAAAGAATTACTCTAACCCACCAATGCCTCTAAAGAATAATGAGCAATCCAATAATAACCAATCCAACAATACATCACAAAATCAAGGAAATCCGATCGTTTCTAGATCAGGAACATTACCACCACCGCCTTCACAACCAGCAAAACCTCAAAACATGAAAAGAAAAAGACCTAAAGGTCCATCTTCTATCTTTATCAATAACAAGAGAAAGAGATAGAAAGGGAAGCATAATCAAAATTCGCATTTATTTATATGTGACTGTACAGTTCAATCTACATTGCATTTAATGAATATTAACTTATTCAAATCGTAAATTATTTCGTCGTAAGTCATATAAAACACTCAACCTAGCAATGGTTCTTGAATCGTTTGTAGAATTTTAATCATTTTTACTTTGTTTTGCTGATTGGTTCAGCTTTAAGTTATTTTTCAACATATCTTGAAGTGAGGATGAAGGGGTATTAAAAGAACTAGGCCCAGAAGATGCTGCTGCATTAAAAACAGGTGGTGATTTTGAAACAACCGGTACACTTCTCTTAAGATTCTGTACTGGACTAGGTTTGATAGTTTTAGGACTCGATCTAGTTATTCCTTCTGTTTGTTTCGTAGCTTGAGATCCCAAGACTGTTAATCCCTGTTTGATTGAGCTCATTTCGATCTCTAAGACCTGTTTGACTGTATCTTCGACATTCTTGAATGACACAACTCTTTCATATAACATATCATATGTTCTTTGTAATGCATGGACTATTTTTTGTTCAGTTGATGTGGAATCATGAGGTGATGATTTCAGAATTAATGATAATTCTTGTTCTAAATCATCAAGTAAATCAGATGCATTTGCTAATAATAAATAGTTTTCATAGTAGTCTTCCTCTTTTTGTTTGAATTTAACTGAATTATCTTCAAAAGATTCAACTTGGAGTTTTAAAGCGGTAAAGATGATTTCTGGGTTGATCTCAATATCAGGCCTTGTGGATGATAATCTCATTCTAGAGAATAGACCCGTTACTGTTGATTCTTCTTTATTATCTTTTGTATCAAGCCCAATAACTGATTTTTCTTCCATTAACTCCTTGATAGCGTTCCTACCTTCTTCTTCAACTTCTCTCAATGTTTCCAAGTATGAACTTGCTCTACTTTCGATTATACTCTCAGAATGTTCGATTTCTGTTTTAAGAACACTTCTCTTTTCCTTCAATTGGTTTAATCTCTTTTCCAAAGCCTCAATATCTCCATCTAGCGTCTTCTTTTCTTCAAGAAGCTGATTTAATCTGTAGCCTTCTCCTTTTGTTACATCCCTTATCTCTTCAATCTCATGAATCAGTTCTTCCTTTTGTTGAGTTCTTTGTTCAAATCTTGATATGATATATTGTTTCCTCTGTGCCTCTTTACTGTATAGTTCTGATATTGCTTCATAAAGTTGATTCAGAGATCTGAAGCAGGTTAGGATACCGCGTCTCACTTTTCTAGAGCTTGACCCTTTGTTCAATAGGTCAGTATGGATCTTTGATAGATCTTGGGCTCGTTGTAAGATGATATTCTCCTCATAAAGAAGCGATTGTAGAACTTCCTGATCAATCTTTTGATTCCTTATGTTTGGAATGTTTCTTATCAATGAGCTCTCCAGAAAAGTTGAGCCTCCGTAGTATGATTGAGTTTGGGATTGATGTTGAGATTGAGATTTGAGTAAATGTGAAGATCTGATGTCATTCTGCTGTGTATTTCGATGTATCAGAACCGTATCTGTTGGTGTACTTGGTTCTCCGTTGATGGAGTGTGACTTGATGCTATCGCCTGGGCTTCCTCCCAGAAACTCGTAGTTATCCTCGTCAAAAGAGACTCTGTTTGATTTTGTGACTTTTGTTTGTTCCATTGTGTTACTATGTTCTATCAGCTCTTCGCCATTGTTCTTCCTGCTCTGAAAGAAGATGAGATTCTCTGTCATGCAATGCCACTTCCTTTAGTTCCCTATGTGCCTCTAGTATCTCAGTATAACCGTGCTACCAGCTCTTGCCACCTTTACTAGTTGCTGCTGTTACTTATCTTTTGTGTATGTGTATAGTAAAAGTAAATAATACGTTATACACTGTCCGGATATCACGTGCTCCATATACCCTCGGATCTGATTATTGGGCTGATTAACAACCAAAAGTTATTAAGGGAAACACAATTGGAAAGGTGTCACAAATCTAACACCGATAAACAGATAAACACAGCAACTGCTTCACCTTGTCCTGCGGGTGATTATCACTATCAATTGGATCATAGAGTCATCAATTCGATTTTTAATACCATCAAAATCATTCATTCATGTCACTATTCTTCAAATCTCCAATAGATCTTGAAATAAGACTTGACGGTGAAGATAACCGGAAACAGATAGACGTCAAGCAACCTCAAGGGAAACATGACAAGTATCCATTATACGAGGATGGTGAGACTGTGTCGGGTGTTGTAATTGTTAGAGTCAAAGATGGGAAAAGAGTCGAACATACTGGTATTAAGGCTCAGTTATTCGGTACCATTGAGACCTCCGATGGTCAAAAGGACGACTTTCTTTGCTTAAGTCATGATATCGCATCTCCTGCTGACTTGGATCATACAGAAAGTTATAAGTTCTCTTTCAAAGATGTTGAAAAGAGATACCAAAGTTATAAAGGTAAAAACCTGAATGTGAAGTATTATGTTAAAATAACAGTTCTAAGAAAAAGTGCAGATATAACAAAATTGAAGAACTTTTGGGTATACATATATTCTAACCCTACTGATTTCAAGAAAACTATAAAGCTAGAGATTGGTATTGAAAACTGTCTACATATTGAGTTTGAATACTCAAAATCAACATATAGTTTGAAAGATGTGTTGGTGGGAAGAATACACTTTTTATTGACAAGACTTAAAATCAAACATATGGAGATCAGTTTAATAACAAGAGAAACTGTCGGTGTTCAGCCTAATCAATTGAGTGATTCAAGCACAATCAGATACGAAATCATGGATGGATCACCAGTGAAGGGAGAATCAATTCCAATCAGATTGTTCTTAGGAGGATATGACCTAACCCCAACCACTAAAACCAACTTATTCAATGTGAAGAACTATTTGAGTCTGGTGATCATCGATGAGGATGGTAGAAGATACTTCAAGCAGTCTGAGATTATTTTGTTCCGTGAGAAGGCATGAACTTGGGCTTCAAT
Organism: Wickerhamomyces ulmi; assembly: GCA_030569675.1. Lineage (NCBI taxonomy): Eukaryota > Fungi > Ascomycota > Saccharomycetes > Phaffomycetales > Wickerhamomycetaceae > Wickerhamomyces > Wickerhamomyces ulmi. The sequence goes on from JAJMLN010000024.1 coordinate 99,868, forward strand.
CTGAACAATAGTATATATCATTCATACGGTATTCAGTATACACATCTATACAGTATGGTCATCAGCACGTTAATAAGCGGGTCATTGAGCCAGGAGGGCCAGAAGGTTCTTTTCAGCTGTAGAGAGTGCAATTTCAGTATATTTCCCGCACTTGTATGTATCATGAATAGTATATCGACTAGATTATCGCATATATCTCTGTCTGACTCGCTGAGTCTTCTAGTGCCTGACTCCTTTCTAAGCCGGCAACACTTCTCCAATTTCCCCCAATCAGTATAATTTACCGAAAGTAATAACGAAAGCCATCAAAATGAGCCAACGACGTCATAAAATGCCGAATATAGCTCTGGCAGATGACAGTTGCGACTAGCGACTAAAATGAAGGGAAGATACTGTAGTAATAGTCTATTTAAGCAGCATCTATTTCCCTTTAGTCTACTCCGAAATCCAACTTGTCCAGTGCTATAGTAAATACTTATATCACCACAATATGGCCGCAACTGCAACTGCAACAAGAACACAACCTGTGCTAAAGCTCAGCACAGAAGCTAGCCCACTAGAGAACGAGAAGAGTCAACTTGTCAGAGACGCTGGTAGCAGAATCACTTCACAACAGTTTGATGATTGGAGAGCAGATCTAGTTAGAGATGGTTATGTTGTTATCAAAAACGCCATACCAAGAGAAAGAGCCGAGGCTTACCAACAACGTATCTTTGACTGGCTAAAATCGTTTGGTGGTGATTTAGATTTCAATGATAGATCAACCTGGAGAGTTGAAAACTTACCAGAATTCTCCTCGATTGGATCATTCTCTAAATACAGTGTTCCACATGAGAAATTCTTTTGGGATATTAGACAAGAACCTGGTTTCAAAGATCAATTTGCTAAGATTTGGGGCACAGATGAGTTACTAGTCAGTTTTGATGCTATAAATGTTTCTTTCCCTGGTATCAAAAAGGAAGATTTAAGAACTTTACCATGGCCTCATGTTGATCAATCTCCTTACAGAACAGGATTATCTTGTATTCAAGGTATCGCACAACTAAGTCATTCTGGTCCAAAAGAAGGTTCATTAATCGTTTTAAAGAACTCTCATAAACTTGCAGAACAATACTTTGAAGAAGTGGTGGGAAGAGAAAACTGGAAACCTCAAGATAACTTGGCTATCACTACAGAAGGTTTAGAATGGTTTAAAGAACGTGGTGCTGAATTAATCAAAATCGAAGCCGAACCTGGTGATTTGATCCTATGGGAATCAAGAACAGTCCATTGGGGTGCCCAACCAGATGAAGATAGTGAACATATCAGAACCATTGCTTATATCTCTTATTCTCCAGCTGAATTTGCTACTGAAGAATCATTGAGAAAGAAGAAGGAAGTCTTTGAGAAATGGGCTGGTACCTCTCATTGGGCTCATGATAATATCAACCCAAGATACGCCAGAGCTACTTTGGCCAATGGAGAAATAGACCCAAGAGATAAAGGGGAACCTCGTGAAAAACCAGAGTTGACTGATGAACTGTTGAAACTAGCAGGTGCTAAGCCATACCATTAACATCACCCTATAACTTCTGGTGTATGTATAACTCTGTATTAACTTATCAACTATTTAATTATTATTGTGGCTACTCAATGTCCATATACTGTAGATTGTACTTAGTTAGCATAGTCTCTTTCTCCACGTCAAAATAGGCTAAATCAAGACCCCTGTTATAATGCTATAAGGCTAAATCCGTCTGTCGTGGCCCAAGACTTATCGGCTACCAAGACTTGCCAAAATTGTGTCATAGTTTCTACAAATTGTAACAGCCAATTATATTTCTAGCACAGACGGTCCCGTAGTATACCACAGACAGCAAGCCAGATCTACTCATAATTGATTTACAAAGAGCTATGATGGCTCAAACTGTTATGTATGCGATGAAGCCTAAATGAAAACTGTAATCTAACCCTCATCTCAAACCACAGTTTTGTCATACCAGTTCATTCTTCCGCTTAATCAAGCTGGACTGGGGTATGCAGACGATGAAGACGGAATATACTCACCATCAGACTTCGTAAAGCCATATCTTTGCTATAGACTTCTTATGTCATCCTTTAGGATTATCTTTGTTCCAGTGGTGTATATACGACACCAACCAATTAGTATAAAGAGCCACCATGATGCTCTTGTAATTGACATAGATCTTTCAAACTACTCATTAGGTAACTAAGTTACATAGATGACTACTGAATCTAAGAATAACGAAATTGTTGAGGTTGAGTCCCTTTCAACATCAGATAATCAACCTGAGACCATAGATAAGTACCTAATTAACTTTGGTAAGCCATGGTACAGGGTCCCAGGGCTACTTAAGTTAAATCTATGGCTTGTTATTATCACGTTTGCTTCATTTGCAGCTGGATATGATGGTTCTTTATTGAATGGTCTACAATCTTTGACACAATGGGGTCCTTATTTTGGTAATCCAAAAGGTGCAAGGTTAGGTGTCCTATCTTCTGGTGTTGCTTTAGGTCATGCTTTTGTCAACATAAGAATCTCTGATATCATTTGTGACAGATATGGTAGAAAGTTTGCTTTAGGTCTTGGTCAATTTATCTTGATCATTGGTGCTATAGTTCAAGGTTCTTCAGAGAATTATGCCACTTTCTTCATCGCAAGATTCATAGTTGGTATTTCTGGGTTATCAGCTACTGCTTCACCTGTTTTGATTGCAGAACTGGCTTATCCAACTCATAGAGGTATTGCCACTGCAAGTCATAACACCACTTGGTATATTGGTGCACTTCTTGCTTCAACTGTCACATACGGTACATTCACTCATTTAGACTCCACTGATCATAATGCTTGGAGAATTCCAAGTTACTTACAAGGATTCTTTGGAGTGGTTAGTTTAGCACTATATTATTGGACTCCAGAAAGTCCAAGATACTTGATTGAGAAGGGAAGAATTGATGAAGCTAAAGCACTTTTCATTAAATATCATGCTAATGGAGATGCTGAAAAGGGTAGAGATCTTGTTGATTTCGAAATTGGAGAGATTCAAACCGCTTTGGAGTATGAAAAGATTAGTAAGAAGAACTCTTTTTCTGCATTCTTCCAAACTAGAGCAAATATACATAGAATTTTCCTTTGTGCATTCATTGGTCTCATGATGAACTTTTCAGGAAACGCCTTGGTGTCTTACTACCTACCTCTAGTTTTGAACTCTATTGGTATCACACAAAAGAAGAGACAATTACAAATCAATATATTGTTGAACTTTTACAATTACGTCTTTAGTGGAATTAGTGCATACTTGACTGGTCGTTTGAAAAGAAGATTCATGTTCTTAACATCCACTGGTGGAATGTTAACTGCTTATGTTATTTGGACCATTTTATCTGCCATCAACCAAAAGACTAACTTTGAAAATTCTGCTTTAGGTAATGGTGTCATTGGTATGATTTTCATCTTCTTTGCAGGTTATAACTTTGCTTTGAATGTTCTACCTGGGGTATATGCTTCTGAGATCTTACCATATCATTTAAGAGCTAAGGGTTATACAGTGCTACAGCTGGTCTGTATGCTTGGAAGTGTGTTCAACGCATTTGTTAATCCTATTGCAATGGCTAGTATCCAGTGGAGATACTATATTGTTTATTGTTGTATCTTAGCAGTCGAAACAACTACAGTTTATTTTGTCTTTGTTGAAACTTTTGGTTATACTCTTGAAGAAATTGCTGAATATGTTTTCAAAGACCAAGATTTAAGATCTGGAAAGCCTATCCTACAGGTAACTAGGGAAAAAGATGCTGCTGGTGCCGTTGAGGTTGAGACTGTTTGATACCAACAAACTATATAGAACAATTAACACTATGCTTTGCTCTTTATTTAGTAAACAAGTAGTAAGAACTAACCCATAGAGTCATTTATCATAAAATAGTCGATTAATATCCCCAGCTTGGTAGGTAGACGTAGCTAATACATATTCCACTAGTTTCTGATCCTGATTTCCCGTCGACCAACAGCTTGTAGCTGACGTGCCCAACATCTGTAAGATTATGCGCGAAATATATCTTATGCATATACCGAGGAAAAGCTATCCAAACATTATATACGATTTAAGACAATTGTAGTAGGTAGAGTACCTGTTTTTTCTGATATTAGGAAGTTTGAATCGCTCATCTATCTAATGATATCAATATATACATGGATATCCAGAAAATAAATTTCAAAAATTTTCAAAATAAAAAGCTGGACTAACTCATTTTTAAAAATTTGAAAGATCAAATGAGACCTATATTTGATGATTTTGAAAATTTTACATTTTAGCCATTATTGGCTCTTCTAGCTAGTATTTGTGTTAGATAAAAAACTTAATAGATAGCTAGAGTCCCGGAGATCCCTTTAAAGTAGTTAATCAAACAATCATAAGCTTTAAAGGATGTTAATAGACCTTTTTGATGTTGATGTGTTTCTGGATTTCAGCACAAGATCTCGGATATTATATTTTCAGATTTTTAATCTCCGAGCTACCACACAAAATGCTTGGAACCACACTAAACAAGGAGACAATGGATGTATACAATAGCATAGTACAATACAGAGTAGATCACACTCACTACAGACTTGGTAAGACCTGATATGTACACCTGATTCCACCCATAATCTCATAATTGCGTTTCATTGTGTTTCATTCCAATCGTGCTCTTTTGGGCAATTGTCCTAATCGAGCGAGTGAGTGAGTGTTGGGGGCCCAAAAACTGTAGGTGTATAAACTGTATACTGAAGCGCACTGTGGATCCCAAATGACGAAACGTCGACACACTCAACAAATTAATAATCAGCTCATGACAGATCGCACAGTGCATAAGCGTATACACAGAGACACACACCCAGAGTGTATATCAACCCAGAGAATCCTCAACTAATCCATTGATTCTTCACACACCCTTCACCAATTGACAACAATGACCAACGAACCAGCCACCAAGAAACAAAAGAGGGAAAGAGACCCTCTGATCCTTAACTTCTTTCAAGCCTTCACTCCATCTCTACATGCTCCAGGTCAATGGAGAAACCCAAGAGATGAATCAAGAAACTACACCAAACCAGAATACTGGATCAAACTAGCCCAAATCGCTGAAAGGGGTAAAGTTCATGCTTTATTCATCGGTGATTCTTTAGCTATTTACGGTGGGTACAAAGGTCCTTACAACTTTGAAGAAGCTGCTATCAGTGGTAATAACTTCCCAAAGAACGATCCAACTGCTTATCTTTCTGCCATTGCTTTGAAGACTAAGAATGTCTCCGTTGGTTACACTTGTTCTACCTTAACAGAACATCCATACCATTTTGCTAGAAGATTGGCTACCCTTGACCATATCTCCGGAGGTAGAGTTGGTTGGAACATTGTTTCTTCTGCTTTACCATCTGCTGGTAGACAATTGGCCGAAGGTAATGTCTTACCAGAAAAGACTTTGAGATATGAGAAGACTGATGAATACGTTCAAGCATTGGTTGAATTATTAGCCTCCTCATGGAGAGATGATGGTGTTGTTTTTGATAGAGAAAACGGTATTTTCTCTAACCCAGATGCTATTAGAGAAATCAACTTCGAAGGTAAATATTTCAAGATTCCAGGTCCTCAAATCACTGAACCATCCCCACAAAGAGTTCCATTATTGATCCAAGCAGGTGCCAGTGAAAAAGGTTTACAATTAGCTGCTAAAGTTGGTGAATTGATCTTCATCCCAGGTTTAGATACTGAAAGTGCTAGAAAACAAATTGAAAAAACCAAGAAACTTGCCAAAGAGAAATATAAGAGAAACCCAGACCACATCAAATTTGTTACAACTTTGAGAGTTATTGTTGGTAAGACTCATGAAGAAGCCGTTGCCAAACATGAAGAAATCTTGAAATATCATGATGTTCGTGGTGCTTTAGTTTGGTTAGGTGGTACTGGTGTTAACGTTGCTCAATGGCCAGAAGACCAAGACTTGACTCAAGTTGACGATCCTCAAGTCAAAGAAATTGCCCTTAGATTTGCTGAAAAAGCCAAAGAAGAAGGTAAAGTTGTTACTCAAGAATACATTGGAACAAACTTGTTTGAAACAAGAAATGGATTTTTCTTGGGTTCCGGTGCAGAAGTTGCTGATTTAATTGAGGATTACGTTGAAAAGAGTGGTGTTGATGGTTTCAACTTCTCCAATGTTGTTTTCCCAGAAACTTTTGAAGATATTGTCGACTACTTGATTCCAGAATTACAAAAGAGAGGATTGGCCCAAAAAGACTATGCCGTTGAAGGTGGTACTTTCAGAGAACAAGTCTACAGACAAAAGGGTCATACATACTTCCCAGAAGATCACACTGCCTACCCATTGAGATGGAGAGCTGGTGAATCTAAAGAAGAATTTGAAAAACGTTTGAAAGAATACCAACCACAACGTGATGAATGGAAGATTCTTGCAGACAAACAACCAGAGACTAAATAGATATAGTTCAAGCTGCAAACTTTGATAGTATATAAAAACAGCAGTGTACTTTATCTCAATTCAATTCAAATAGTTCTATAGAGTCCAAGACCCTGTAAACCGTAAGATATGTGTTCATGTAGGTTGCACTATGTATTCATGTATGGTGTATGTGGTAATAAATACTCTGCAGCTTTCTTAGTAATCGCGAAAAATATTGACACAACGCTAAAACTGCCAAAACAGGCAAAATGACTATTTTGAGCCCGATCGAATAGATCAAACAGTGATAAACACTCAAGCGACAACTGAGCCAAAGAACTTTACACAATGATTTGCAAAGAAGTACTTCAAAGATCATTCGATTCTTTGAAATTGGGTGTTTTTGAACCCATTTTTGTTACCACGCCTCACAAAAGATCATACATACAATCTTATGCCTGATTAGCAGGCTTTACTGGGGCGCCACACTGGCTCCAAGAGTCGTCTCATTCTTATCACTGTGGTTTGCGACACTCTGAGACTGTGGTGGAAAAGCAGTGCTGTGAAGTGTGTCACTGTGTGCTTACTGCAATAGTGGAGCTTTCCAGGCTTAGGATTACGAACTTGGATTCGTATACCACCGGTTAAATGTGATCTTCAACATTTCCGTCCTTCTATAAAATCTACTCATCATCCCATTGAAATATATTGGTTGAGATCCACTTCAATCAAGCGTTGCCAACCACCACATCTACATATATAAGATGACTCAAGAATCAGGAGAACCTGCTGCCAAAAGACAGAAAACTGAAAGAAAACCGCTGATCTTAAACTTCTTCGAAGCTTTGACACCTGTCTTACACGCACCAGGTCAATGGAGAAACCCAAGAGATCAATCAAGAGGTTACACAAAAGCCGAATACTGGGTCAAGCTTGCCCAATTGGCTGAGAGAGGTAAACTACATGGTTTATTCATTGGTGACTCTTTAGCCATTTACGGTGGTTACAAAGGTCCTTACAACTTTGAAGAAGCTGCTATCAGTGCCAATAATTTCCCAAAAAATGATCCAACTGCATACCTTTCAGCTATCGCCATCTCAACCAAGAATGTTTCTGTTGGATTCACTTGTTCTACTTTAAGTGAACATCCATACCATTTCGCTAGAAGAATGGCTTCATTGGATCATATTTCTGGAGGTAGAGTTGGTTGGAATATTGTGTCTTCGGTATTACCAACTGCTGGTAGACAATTGGCTGATGATAACGTCTTGCCAGAAAAAACCAAAAGATACGAAAAGACTGATGAATACGTCCAAGCTTTCATCGAACTTCTAGCTTCTTCTTGGAGAGATGATGGTGTGGTGTTTGATAGAGAAAAGGGTATATTCTCCAATCCAGATGCTATCAGAGAAATTAACTTTGAGGGTAAATACTTCAAGATTCCAGGTCCACAAATCACTGAGCCATCTCCACAAAGAGTCCCATTATTGATTCAAGCTGGTTCAAGTCCAAAAGGTTTGGAATTAGCTGCTAAAGTTGGTGAAGTGATTTTCATCATTGGTGGTCCAACTAAAAGTTGTAGAGAGCATATTGAAAAGACCAAGAAACTTGCAAAGGATAAATTCAAAAGAAACCCAGATAACTTGAAATTCATCACTATGTTAAGAGTTATTGTTGGTAAAACACACGAGGAAGCTCTTAAGAAGGTTGAAGAAATTGATAGTTATCATGATGAACGTGGTACTTTAGTTCAAATCGGTGGTGCCGGTTTAGATCTTGGTAAATATGACTGGGATGAAGATCTTACTGTTGTTGATGACCCTGCTGTTAAAGGGTTTGCTTTAAGCAATAAAAGCAAACCTTTCTACAAAGAAGGTGACGTTATTTCAAGAAGATACATTGGTCAGAACTTCTACAAGAATGAAAACTATTTTATTGGCTCAGCAGAAGAAGTCGCTGACCAAATCGAGAAATATGTTGATGAGTCAGGAATTGATGGTTTCAACTTTGCAAACGTCATCTTCCCAGAAACTTTCGAAGATATTGTTGATCTGTTGATCCCAGAATTACAAAAGAGAGGATTGGCTCAAAAAGAATACGCCGTTGAAGGTGGTACTTTCAGAGAACAAGTCTTTGGTAAAGGTCAAACTTACTTCACAGAAGACCATACTGCTTATCCATTAAGATGGAGAGCTGGTGAATCTAAAGAAGAATTCGAGAAACGTTTGAAAGAATATCAACCTCAACGTGATGAATGGAAGATCCAAGCTGATCCAGAACCAGAAATCAAATAAGCAGGACTTGTCAATCAAATCTAACTTAAAAAAGTGTATATCCGGTATATATCATATTATCATGTACAATTCCCAACTACAATTCCAACCAGTAGATCCAGTAACCTCTCACCAGTAACATCAGTACCACCTACCACTAATTACTAATCATTCGAAGAAGTATAACACAGTTTAAAGAGTAAAGTAAAGACCGAAGACGACATCGCGCTAATTTCCTAATGTGTAAATTGTTCCGGAGACAGTATAAGCGCAGCAAGTGTGGATGCCCAGTACCACACTTTCAAGAGAAGGTGTCATGTCATTGGGGATCTTCGAGCGATGCTTGTTGATTAACTGTTGTGGGAACTGTGAAACGGTGAATGGGAATTATGACTTTTCTTATAAATCAAGGATGTTGCACTTCTACTCATTTATGCTTCTTTACCCATTGATACTTTCTTCAACCATAAATAGGTCAGATAACTAATCACCCCAGGAATATGACTGAAGAATCAGGACCTAGAGTCAAGAGACAAAAGAAGGAGAGAAAACCATTGATCTTGAACTTCTTTGAAGCATTAACACCCGTTTTGCATGCACCAGGTTTATGGAAGAATCCAAGGGATCAATCTAGAAACTACTATAAACCAGAGTACTGGGCCAATCTAGCTAAATTAGCTGAAAGAGGTAAGATCCATGCATTGTTCTTTGGTGATGCATTAGCTGTTTATGGTGGTTACAAAGGTCCATATAACTTTGAAGAAGCTGCTAAGTCTGGTAACAATTTCCCAAAGAATGATCCAACTGCTTATTTAGCTGCAATGGCTATTTCAACTAAGAATCTTTCAGTTGGTATTACTTGTTCAACTTTGAGTGAACATCCATATCATTTTGCTAGAAGAATGGCAACTTTAGATCATATTTCAGGTGGTAGAGTTGGCTGGAACATCGTTACCAGTCGTTTACCATCTGCTGGTAGACAATTGACTGAAGGTAATGTTCATTTAGAGAAAACTCATAGATACGAGAAATGTGATGAATACGTTCAAGCTTTCATCGAGTTACTTGCTTCATCTTGGAGAGATGATGGTGTTGTCTTCGATAGAGAAAATGCCATCTTCTCTAATCCAGATGCTATCAGAGAAATCAACTTTGAAGGTAAACATTATAGAATCCCAGGTCCTCAACTTACTGAACCATCCCCACAAAGAGTTCCATTGCTTATCCAAGCAGGTGCTAGTGAAAAAGGTTTACAATTAGCTGCTAAAGTCGGCGAATTAATCTTCATGCCTGGTGATAGAGAAGGTGCTAAGAAGCAAATCGAGACAACTAAGAGAATTGCAAAGGAGAAATATAAAAGAAATCCAGATCATATCAAATTCGTTACTACTATGAGAGTTATTGTTGGTAAAACACATGAAGAAGCTCTTAAGAAAGTCGAAGAAATTGATAGTTATCATGATCTAGATGGTGCATTAACCCAACTTGGTGGTGGTGGTACTGATCTTTCCCTATATGACTGGGATGAGGATCTTACTGTCGTTGATGACCCAGTTATTAGAGGTTTAGCATTGAAGTACAAGGATAAGCCATTGTATAAAGAAGGTGATGTTATTTCAAGAAGATATGTTGCAACCAATTTCTTCAAAGGTGAGACTTACTTCATTGGATCACCAGAAGAAATTGCTGATAAAATTGAAGATTATGTTGACTATACAGGTATTGATGGTTTCAATATCTCAAACATTATCTTCCCAGAAACTTTTGAGAGCATTGTTGACTTATTGATTCCAGAATTACAAAAGAGAGGATTGGCTCAAAAAGAATACGCAGTTGAAGGTGGTACTTTCAGAGAACAAGTGTATGGTATCAAAGGTCAAACCTTCTTCCCAGAAGATCACACTGCTTATCCATTAAGATGGAGAGCTGGTGAATCTAAAGAGGAATTTGAAAAACGCCTCAAAGAGTTCCAACCTCAACGTGATGAATGGAAGATTCTTGCTGATGATGTTCCAGAAAAATAAACTATTTGACATAGTAATAAAAGAAACAACAGTTCACCCTGTTCATCAAAACTATATCTAGCCATTCTATTCTACGTAGTTGTTCTATTTGCGTATAGTGTAGATTTCACGGCTAAATACACTTTCACTGTTTATTTAACCGGACGGAGTAAAGGTCTGTTTTGGGTATACTGACGCCCATCAACAAAACTGTGGTGTGCAGAGTGCAGAATTAGAAGAACATGCCAACGAAAAGACACAGTGAAACCAGCGATGGCTCGAATTCCATGTTTCACAGAATGATGTATGGCTTTATATACAGCACAGTGTCCGCTTTATTACCTGTATTGCATGAGACATTGGTCAGTTCTTAGTCATACCATCTTATCACATCTATATCTATCATGACAGATCAACCAGCTGCTAAGAAACAGAAAAAAGAGAGAACACCTCTAATCATTAACTTCTTCGAAGCATTAACACCAGTGTTACACGCACCAGGTCAATGGAGAAACCCAAGAGATCAGTCAAGAGGATACGCTAAGGCTGAATACTGGGTTAAAATTGCCCAATTGGCCGAGAGAGGTAAATTACATGGCTTGTTCATTGGTGATTCTTTAGCTATTTACGGTGGTTACAAAGGTCCTTTTAACTTCACAGAAGCTGCCAGATCAGGTAATAACTTCCCAAAAAATGATCCAACTGCATACCTTTCAGCCATTGCCATCTCAACCAAGAATGTATCCGTTGGTATCACTTGTTCCACTTTAACTGAGCATCCATACCACTTCGCTAGAAGAATGTCCACTTTTGATCATATCACTGGAGGTAGAGTTGGCTGGAATGTTGTCACTACAAGAATTCCATCTGCAGGAAGACAACTTTCAGCAGATAATGTTCATCCTGAAAAGACATTGAGATACGAGAAGACTGATGAGTACTTACAGGTATTTTACGAACTTTTATTGAGTTCCTGGAGAGATGATGGTGTTGTGTTTGACAGAGAGAACGGTATCTTCTCAAACCCAGAAGCTATTAGAGAAATCAACTTTGAGGGAAAACATTTCAAGGTTCCAGGTCCTCAAATTACTGAACCTACTCCGGGTCGTATACCTGTGATAATCCAAGCAGGTGCCTCTCCTAAGGGACAACTTTTAGGTGCAAAGCATGCTGAAGTCATCTTCATTGGTGCAGAAAACCCTCATGATGCTAGAAGAAAGATCGAAGCTACCAAGAAAATTGCTAAAGAAGTCTATGGTAGAAACCCTGATCACATCAAATTCATTACTACTCTAAGAGTGGTGGTTGCACCTACTCATGAAGAAGCCCAAAAGAAACATGACGAGATTGCAAGCTATCATGACTTGGAAGGAACATTGGTCAAAGTCGGGGAATATGATATTGATCTATCAAAAGTCGAAGATTGGGAAGAAGATCTAACTAAAATCACATATAATGAACAAATCAGAAAATGGGCTGAAGGTCTAAAGACAAGAAAATACTACAAAGAAGGTGATATCATCACTAAAAGATGGGTTGCTACAAACTTTTACTATTCAAACTACTATGTGGGATCTGCTGAGGAGGTTGCAGATGAGATTGAGAAGTTTGTAGAGATATCAGGAGTTGATGGATTAAACTTCACTTCTGTTGTGTTTCCTGAGACATTTGAAGATATTGTGGATTACTTGATTCCAGAACTGCAAAAAAGAGGTCTTGCTCAAAAGGAATATGCTGTTGATGGTGGTTCGTATAGAGAACAAGTTTATAGAAAGAAAGGACAAACTTTTGTTCCTGAAGATCATTATGCTTATGGATTAAGATGGAAAGCTGGTGAAACAAAAGAAGAATTCGAAAAACGTTTGAGTGAATTGAAAGAGAAACAAAAAGAATTGAGAATTTACGCTGATCCTCCTTCTACCGAAAAGAAATAAAGATACAACTAGCACTACAATCGATCAAATAATTTATAATTAAGATATCTCTATTGTTTAACGTTAAAAGAAAGATACCAAAAGTTCAAATAATGCAAAAATTGTAAACCAAATAAAAAACCCTAAACCTTGAAGTACAGAAAAAGTAGCAATAAAAAATTAAGTTAAAATGATGATAGTGAATGAATGTCGTGTGCAAATAATTGCGTCGTGTTTGTGTAACTTAACCATCCAGCAGGTTGTTTTTGAACCCGTTTAATGGACTGTTTGTAGGACTGAAATTTTTCAGGTTTGATAGTTTAGTTGGTGTATGATGTTCCGCAAGTTCATCACTCAACCAACACATCTCTTCTTTGAAGAATTCCACGATAGAGTTTAATTTTCCTCCAGACAATTCATTATGTTTCTTAAGTCTTGATTCCCAATTGTTGTTCATTAAAATCAATAATCCAGAGTTGGCATTAACAGAGTTTGTACTTTTGATGAATTCCTTTAAGCAAATACACCATGTATGTGATAGTTGTTCATAAGCCATATCCTTGAAGTAATTATTGGAACTTTTAGCAAAATTTGGAAGTAGATGTAACAAAGAAGTTGCTTGGTCTAAAAAGTCTAATGAATTTGAAGGTTGACATTCCACTGGGGGCAGGAAGTGTAGAGTATAGTCACTCAAGGCACTTAAGAAGTCTTCTATCAGTGGTTTAACTCTTAGGTATGAATATTCAGAGGAGACATCAACTTTATAAGGGAGAGTTGAATTAATGGCCTCTATTTTTTGGCTCAAAATTTCAATGGAAGCAGCAACTGTTGGTTTAGGAGCACAATGATATATATCGTTTGTTATCTCAGGATGCATGTTTATCAAATTGTTCAATAAAACTTGTAAATTCTTCTTATCTAAAACTTCAACTATTCTTTGTGTAGGTAATGGTTGACCAAGAATTTTCTGCACCACTCTATTCTTCTTGTTTGGGATATCTTTCTTTCCCACTCTAAACTTTGCATCCTTCTTGTTTGGTTTTCTTGGGGAATAAGAATATTCTTCCTCATCTTGATGTCTTCTTTTGTGCTTGGAATGTGTTTGAGATGATAATGATGATTGCAATGAGGCTAGTATTTCAGGTGTAAGAGATGCTGAGCTATCTTGCTTTGTTTCTGGTTTTGTCTCTTCTATCTTAGGATTGAAGCCCCATGATAGAGATGAAGGAAGTACGGAGCTCATTGTGTATGTTGTATTTTATGGGGGTTGAGAGTTTTATTGGTTTGAATTCCTTTTTATGTGGCCAAATTACCTCCTCTTTGAGTAAGATGCGAAAAATCAGCCAAAAGAATCCAGTAAAATTGGCTTGAAGCTATTCCTCAGATACTCCAGTTAATGTAATGTCAAATAGGTGTTGAGCTCTTCTGAAACTCTTTATTTAGATGTGGTTTTACGGTTAAAGTGTGTGAAAGTAGGGCAAATTTTGAACTTCCAAAAGAGTCAAAAAACAAAATAAAGCAACATCAAAAGTTACCCGACTTTTCTAGAGAAACATCTCATTACGTAATCACTATAGAGAGGGCTCATAACTTTTCATTAACTATTAACTACGTAACTACTTAGATATTGGACTGTGGAGGTATATTTGTAGGCTAAAGAGTAAGCATTACAATATACATAACAACTAACTCAATGATTTCTCAAAATCTTCTTTAGAGACACCTTCTTTCCATCTCAAACGGTGATATGGGTGGTCTTCTGGAACAAATGTCTGTCCCTTACTTTGATATAGGTTCTCTCTATAAGTACCTCCCTTTACAGCGTAGTCTTCCCAGAATAAACCTCTCTTTTGAAGTTCAGGAACGAGTTTATCAACTATATCCTCTATGCTTGATGGGAATAACGTACCGATAAAGTTGAAACCATCAATATCATACAGATCAACAAGTTCTTGGATTCTATCAGCGATTTCAGACGCTGTTCCAACCAGTGTTGGACCATTCTGTCCTTTTTTGCTTCCTTCAGCTATCTGTCTTCTAGTGGTTCCTTTCCCATTTCTCTTGGACAACACCGTGTTAGCCATTGCTCTTCTTGCCTGAGAAGAGTCTTCTTTATACCCAATCTCTTCATCCCATCCGTATTTAGAAAGATCGATTCCTGTATACCCACTGAATGCCACCAGACTTCCTTCTGGATCCCAGTAATGTAGGATATCTTCAAGTTTCTGTTCAGCTTCTTCATGAGTATCACCAATAATAGGAGATGCAGAAATAACAAATTTCAAAGAAGTTGGATCTCTACCGAAGCTTTGAGCTAGTTCTCGAGTCTCTTTTATCACATCGCCAACTTCACTCAATACTTTAGCAGCCAGAAATATGACTTCTGCATGCTTGGCTGCAAACGCCTTCCCTGACTTGGAGGTACCAGCTTGTAAGATTACTGGGAATCTCTGAGGTGTTGGCTCAGTGATAGCAGGCCCAGCCACATCAAAGACTTTTCCCACAAAGTCAATTGGTCTTATAGCATCTGGATCAGCAAACACACCCTTATCTTTATCATATACCAGTGCATCATCTCTCCAGGAAGATAGCAGTAGTTGTGCAACCACATCGGTATATTCTTGAAGTCTAACATAACGATCATCGTGTTGGTCTATTGCTTGACCATTGAGAAGTTGTGGTCCGGTGCTTGGAAGATAACTCGACACGATATTCCAACCTAATCTACCATTTGTCAGTGTATCCAACGATGCAAGTCTTCTTGCCAGATGGTATGGATGCTCAGAAACGGTGCTGAACGTTATTCCAAAAGCCAAGTTCTCAGTGACACTAGCCATTGCAGTTACAAATGTTGATGGATCAATTTTAGGGACATTATAACCCACACGAGCAGCTCCAGCATAACTACCCTCATAAACGTCAAAGTATGTCAAGACATCAGCTATAAAGACAGCATTCAGCTTCCCTTTCTCAGCCAGTTTTGCAAGTTCAACCCAGTAATCGAGAGTTGTGAACTCTGTGGCTCTATTGTCAGGATGTCTCCATACTCCGGGGTAATTTGAGGGTAAAGAACCAGTATGGAACAGATTCAGAACCAGTGTTTTCTTTTTGTGAGTCATCTTTACTGAGTTACTGATATAAAAGAAGAAGGAAAGACCATGTTTGCTATGTATTCTTCATCTTATTTCCAGTCTTTGAGGCTCTCCAAGACCCAATTCTTTGACTAGTCATAACTGTGAAGATCCACAATTAAATTCCCCGGTGTGTATGTACTATTGAAGCAATTTACCCTTCCTTGAACCTGTGCTACATAACCAATATAGATCTATAATAGTGATATTAGAATTAATATGTATCTTTAGACTCTATATAAACAAGTTGGATGGCTTAAAGCACTTCTAACAAGACAGACATATATGCTGGAATTAGGATATTATCATTTAGATCACTGTTACCTTCCAAAACACCACTCAAAGTACTTGTTAGTAATAAGTCATGATAAGTGGAGCCTAAGAAGAACCAGCCTAGATATTTTAACAAGGAAGCAACAGCGTAAGTTGCAACGATAAAAGTCAAAGTACCTTCAATGGTTTTATTTGAGTGTGCCCAACGGATTTCACCGTAGTTAGTTCCAATGATCGATGCCAAAGAATCACCAACCCCTAGCACAACAAGACCGATGACATTACCATTGATCAAGATTGGGACAGTAATACCAATGATTAGATAGATGTATGAGATAATAATTGGTCCTTTTTCATCTCTGTAATCAGCAAATTCTCTAAGGTGTGAATCTAGGAAATCACCAATTGGGTATAATTTCAAATATCTGATAACTTCAACACAGAAGAATAAAACCAAAGCACCTGATAAACTTAGCTTAACAAATTCTTGATCCAAGTAAAGTGGGTATACTAATAACAACAATATCAAAAAATGCCAGATTTTTCTTCTGAAATTTGGTGATAGTTGGATTTTATAACTGAAGATAGTTGGAATTAATAATAACAATGAGCCCAACCATATAGATAGGATTTGTTTTCTGGTTTCAGTAGCAAAAACGTATTGGTATAACCAGTTCAAACAGTCTCCATCAAAGATCGGATCTAGTTGATATAAAGATCCAGCAATAAAAGTACCAAACCAACTTGATGATAAAAGGAAGCTTCTAATCAGATCATTTGATTTATAGACTAAAGAAACTCCATAAACAACGACGATAGAAGCACCAAGTGATATCAAGAGTTTTTGTAGTAGTACAATATAGATTTTATCACTATCGATGAGGAACAAATCAACAATCAAAATACTGAACAAGTTATTCTCAACTCTATCCCATGATTTGAATTCAGAAATTCTACCTAATGCATGATTCAAAAGTAAGTGGGATACAACGATCTTGAGCACTAGTATAGGTTCACGACCCTGATCAATATTTGAGCAGATGGTACACATTTGTATGAATATTTTAGCAATGATTGGTAAATCAAGTGAGGTCATTGAGAATGCAACATTGAATAACATCAAATCTTTATTTAACACAAAACCGAACATAGCTGGTAGGAAAATCAAGTATATCGTATTCCATGATGGTGTAACAGTCTCAGATTGAGTACTTTTGGACTTGAATAGGGCTATTATACCGATGAAATGGGCAAGAACCCCACATAGTGAACTGGTGATGAGGTTGACATCAGTCTCTGAAAGAGAATAAGTTGGGTAAAACTTCAAGTAAGCTGAGTGAACAGCATATACAAGAATGGATAGCTGGATAATCTTATCTGTTGTGAGTGAGGATCCAAAGTTGACGTTTAACCATCCGATAAACAGGGTTGAAGGAGCAGCTGGAACTTCCACCGTGTTACGAGTCTTTATTTGTTCTTCAGTAGAAACGGAAGAAGTGCTCGTAGCAGCAGAAGACGCAGCGGCAGCAGATGCAGCAGCCTGACTTCTGCGCTCTCTTTGAGTAAGAGTCGGACCTGTAGCCTGTTTCTTAGCCATTACTGTTCCTTTTTTGTTTGTGTCGAGTGCCGTTGCAATGAGCTGTTTCTTGATTGTTTTGATGCAGATACGTTATAAATTTGATTTTTCTACCGGGTTTAAAATTTCTTTATTGGAACAAAGTTGTATTATATGGGAATTTATGTACGTATATACTGTTAAATATATAAAAGATAGCAAGTAGCTGGTAGGAAGTATAGTAGATTATGAGCTGTGAATTCGTATATCGTGATGTGATTATGGGCTTATTATGGTTTGGAAGACTTGCTCAATAGGCTAGTTCTTTCTGGATCAGTGTGTAGTTCTTCAGTAGGAACGGTTTCAGTTTCGGTTTCAGTTTCAGTGTCATTCTCAGTGTCTTCATGAGCTTCATCTGCTGGGGTATTGATGTTCTTTGCGTTATCTGGAACAGAGAAACCTAACTTGTTAACTTCTTTTAGCATAGATTCTCTAATTTTATTGGAGAATGAACCAACATCTTCTGGTTTCAAACCATCAGTAGAGACTGGATCAAGAACAGTGATTGTGATTTCACCACTTTCGAAAGTTTTAGTCTTTTGGGATAGCAAACTAGATGTGTTTGAAACAACGATAGGAATGATAGGTATCTGAGCTTGTTGAGCCAAGTGGAATGCACCTTTTTTGAAGCCTAATAAAGTAGGGGTGGTAGCATAGGATCTAGTACCTTCTGGGAATAAATACAATGCTCTTTTTTTGTCTTTCAAAACTTTCAAGGATTTGTTTAATGTGTTGATAGCACTTTGTCTGTTAGAACGGTCCAAGAAGAAGGTACCACTCAATGACATGAACCAACCTAAGAATGGAATCCATTTTAGTGATTTTTTAGAAGTGACTGCACATCCTGGTGGGAAGATTCTACCTAATATCAAGATATCCAAAGCAGATTGATGGTTTCCGATAATGATAGCAGGTAGTTTCTGTAGATTTTCTCCGTTGATCAACTTGATTCTGATACCAAGGATGGAGCTAAAAGTGAAGTAAAACACTCTTGCAGTTGTCCATTGTGCTAAGTGACGTTTCCCAACCAAAGAAAGAACGATAGATGCAACAACACCGTAGGCAGCACAACCTAGCAAAATACTAAGGGCGACAGTGACCTTTGTGTAGAACTTTAGCGAGCGAAAGAAACCCATTTCAACGTTACAAATAAGTCACTTGGATATAGAGAAAGCTTTGGATCTTTGGCTATTTAAGTGATGGCCAAATATAAATTTAATTTAATTTAATACCTCCTACTCAACTCAACATAAAACACGCCAAAAAGCCAAAAAAGCCAAAAAAAAAAAAAAAAAAGCGCTCCATCACGTGAAAGTCACGTGTACAAGGAATCACAGAACGTCCCCAGAATAGTGGCCGTACCCTTTTTGTATGGCCAGTTTAAACAAGCTTCGATTACATGACAAAGCATTTCTGATGGCAAACAGCTCAACAGCTCAAAGACGCTTAAAGACGCTTACAAACACACCAATTGGCCACTCTCCAACTCAATCACCAGAGTGCAGCCATGTCCAACAGACCCAAGATATCAGCGCCTACTCCGCTGCGCAACAAACTACTCACTTCGCTAAGCGCTGGTGGAGGTACAGACATCGCAGGCAATAACAGACTTGCTAGGTCTACATCAACTACTGAGCTATCAAGGGCCCTTCCAGTTCACGAACGCCTCCAAAACTCAAGAACCCCAGACCCTCATGGATTCAAAGACTCACAAAAGCCAATTGACAGCGATGAACAGCTTTTGAACCAAAGATTGAAGAGATATGATCTGGATTACCCTGAAGACTATAATGAGTACTTATCCAAAGCCCTAGACAAGAGCTCGAAATGGTACTCCAGAAAGACCAAGAGAAAATTAAATCTGGGAAACCTACTTCCATATACCACTGAAAGCCATAAAGACCAAGCAAAGTATCTTTCTCACATATTGGTCCATCTATATATCGCCATCAAGTCCTTAGATTTAGAAGGTCTGGTCTCTATTTCAACTAAAGATTTATCAGCCATCAAGAATGACATAGAACTAGCTCTTGACACCGACTTCTTCAGTGCTGATTTGTCCTTTGATATCGAAAATGATGATGGTGAAGATGACGGTGATGAAGAAGATGACGAAGTGAGATCATCAGGTGTCATTGGTAAAATCATGCCTAGATCAGCCACTGTTATTAGTGTGAACCATTGGACCAACGAATTAAAGACATGTTTGAAGATGAAGTTCGATCTACCTCTCACATTGAGGGCTTCTTTAGCAAAAGTTTACTACCATCTAGCTTTAAGTACTGGTCAAGCTGTTCAAACTGATCTATTCATTGAAATGTTTGTGAGATTGACTTTCAAGTTCAGAACTCTTTTAGCAGAAGACAACTTATTGGTTTTAGACCACAAGGAGCTTCTAGACTACTTTGGTCAATTCTACGCAGATCCAAATCCTTCATTTACTACTTACTCCCCTACAAGCAATGGCGATAAAGAGTATTTTGGTGCATTTTTGAGATTAGCTCTCAGCGCTAATTATTTCTTTGATCCATCATCCATGAGGGAAGTTTTTGATTGGTGTTTGGAACGTTGTACAAGACAGACTTTATATACCAGTTTGTCTATCCTAGCTCACACATTACCTATATTTATAACTGAAAAACATTCAGTGTTAGAGTATATCCCTACCTTGTTTCATTTCTGGTCAAACAATTCAGCAAACAAGCAGAGTGTCCTTCAGATAATTGACCTATTGGGTAGAATATCAAGTAGAGTTTTTTATCAAATTTCTGAAGGTAAATTAGATGCCTCCAAAGTTTTGAAAACCAATGGTGTCTTTACTGATGCACAAATTGATTACATTTTCAACTCACTACAGGAGAATCTAAGAATCGATCAAAAGATCAACAGTTTCCATGGAATTGCAAAAGTCCTTGTTTATTCAATTACACCAAAATCTAGTGATCATTTCATTGACAAGTTGGAAACTTTGTTGACATCCCTGCAAACCTATGCTCATCCTTCAAATTCTGGAAAGTGGTCTGCTTTAATTGCTAGATTTGTTCATAGATTTTTACACAGATACCATAAGAGATACATTACTGAACAAGAAGATGAGTCTGAAGTTCCAGAATACTTCAGACTGAACGAATCCATAAATAGCAGAATATTTGAGCATTTCAAAGATCTGGTTATCATTGGTGCACAATCAAAGAGAGAGAATGCATCAAACTATTACATCGCTGCATTCTTTTATCTATGTGATATTCCATCTTCATCCAAATATGCTATTCTAAATAGAGTCTTAATAGATCTATATGACTCATTGACAGATCAATTTGTCAATTCAAACCATAGAATTATCGTTGCCTTAAAGCAATTTCAGGAGGTTTGCACAATAATGATCACTGATAAAATCTATAGAATTCATCTCACCAACATCTTGATTCTACTTTTATCAAAAATTGGTACAAATGACTTAGATTTAAATAACACTGTCATTAATGCATTTGTCACTGCTATTTCATTGATTCAAATAAAAGACCTTTCTGAAAAGGATAGTTTTGTTTCCTTTGAATCAACAACTGCAAACTTCATCCAGGATCATTTATACTTCATTAAAGAACATCCAAATGAAAAATTTGATGCTGATGAATCATCAGTTGAATCTGCATTTGTTGCATCGACTAAAGCTTTTGATTTGATTATTAAGAATTTTGTCGGTAGCTATATTACTCTTCTAGAAGCTGATATCAATGAGAAGATCTTATTCAAATTAAGTCAAACCGCATTGATCTTTGCACAGTCATTATCTGAAGAATCATTCAATTATTACGCTCAAACAGTTGAAAATAGTTTATTCGATGGTGAACTAACAAATGAAGGAGAAAATGAACCTTTATTGTCTAATTTAGTTGCTTCTGTTATCAAAAGAGACCCATCTCGTTCAAAAAGCTATTTCACTAAGCTGGCATCATTGATAAAATCCGAAGTTGATCAAGGAGCAGGTAAAACTAGAAATGCAACAAGTAAAATACTTGGTGCTGATAAGATGTTAATTTTATACATGACTGTTTTAAGTGAAGTGTTATCTGTTTCTTTGGGAGAAGTTTTGGACTTTAAACAAGAATTTTTAGATCTGGTTAACTTCTTATATAAAAACGTTACAAACCCATCAGTTCAAGGTTCTATCACATATGCTATTCACAAGACTCTGAAAAATCTGACCAACATCAAACTGAAAGAGAACCGCGTCTTCCAATACGAACCTCCAAAGAATGATTTTGAATCAAGATGGGGTTTGAATCGTGACGATGAGTCTAGACTAGACGAAGATAACCTACAATTTGATTGGTACATTCCTTCCATTGTTGAGATTAAATTTGCAGTGGAGATATTTGAAACTGTTGTTATTGAAGCATTATCAAAAATCGAGGAACTTTCAGCAAATCTCGATTCTTCAAGTATCACTGTTCAAGATGAAATTGTCAAAAATTTGTTATATCTAAGCAATTCACTTTCTGGTTTAAGTATTCTGTTTGATCCTGATTTCAACAATGATGATTATGATCAAGAATTCAATAGAACCTCTCTAGAGAAGAGACTATTAATTTTGAAATCATTAAGAGCTTTGAAAGGTGAAGACAACGAATTGAACATCGATATTGAAGAAATCACCAAGAAGGAAAACGATGACATTCTCTCATCAACTCCTATGCAGGAATCTGAAAGTGAAGGCGGTGTGGAGTTGAAATCGAGTACAAATTTGAATGACTTCAACGACACTGATAGCGAACAAGTTGATAGTTCTCATATAGGTTCAAGAGTTCTAACACCAACTATTCCACACGAAAGTGATTTGATGTCTGTTATGAACCCAAAACTAGCTTTCAGAGAATCAAAGATTTACAACTGTCTCTATTTCTTTGGCTCCGATCCTTCAGTCAAGAATCAGTCATCAGATTATGGTCACATCCACTCATTGAGATCACTTATTGGACAGACTCTTCACAAACTTGCTGTTAGACTTCGTGGAGACGAAGAAAACAAGATCAAACTAATTCAAAGTTTACTATTAACCATTAGAGTGTTTTTCTGCGATGTTGGAAAAGAGTCTACTTTTGATTTAGATGACCAGTTGTTCATCGACTATACATTCATGAAGAAAGTGCATTCAAAGGCAAACTATACAAAGCCTTATACTAGAACTACTTTAGGTGCTAGAATAGAAAAGTACCATAGACAAAGAATCATTTTGCATTCAACTAATCGTTTCCAAACCAAGTTAGATAAACATTTGTTGAAGGATGTCGTTGATCTAGCAACATCTGCATACTCTGCAATTCACCAACCTGCTCAAGTTGTGTTGGTTGAAGCTATAAAGAAATTGATTGGATCCTACAGCTTCTGTGTCAATAATGTCGCCGAGTTACTAGAAGAAAACATCAAATTGAAAGATTACAAAAGAGTAGAAGCAGGTTTACGAATTTTTAGGCTGAAAAAGATTGCAAATAAGGTAATTCATGATTTCAACAACATCAAGAGAATCACCAGTATCTTCTGTCAGTGTTTGAAAATTAACAATATGGAGGTTAACGATCTAGCTCAAAGATGCTTCAAAGATCTCAGCACATCTATTCAAGTCCCATCAGCTGTTGTATTATTCAATCATAGAGTAGTTGATTTATCTATTAGACCTCCAGATAAGAATATTGATTTGGAAATTTCTACTGTTAAAGCTGCAAAGGACTTGAAAAGAGAGAAATACTATTTTTTCTTGAATGAGGTACAAGATTATTTGATTCAAGAAGAAGAAGCAAATACTCATTGGAAAACTTCAGTGCTTCACCTGAAGTATTTATTGAACCTACAAGGATACTATGAACTAAAAACAAACTCCAAAGTTCTAGAAATTTTGCTTTCCAAAGCACGAAACAATCATCCTTCATTGGTTCGTTTATGTGTTCAGGCAGTTAATAAGCTCGTCAATAAAATTGTTTCCTTTGCCAGCTATGATCACAGTTTGGAGAATAGCTTCAGGGTAAGTCATGCCCGTGTTGGTGTTACAACCGTTGATACTTCAAAGAATTATAGTGAGATATTTGACAAGGAATTGGCAAACTTCGAAAATCCAAGTTATTATATTGATTCCAGCTTGGTTAATGGTTGGCTTTTCTGGGGTAAAGAAATGAAGGTACTTCCAAATAGCCCTGATGATCTTCCATTTAACGAAGAAGATAAACAAATTTTGAAAAATGTTGGTGAATTAATCACACCCGATTTATTGGATTCAATATTCAGAACACTGGCACAAGAGAATGAAGCACAAGGTAACTTCCAATCTACTGATGTAGAATTGATTAAGACAATTGTCCAACTGGGATACTTTGGTGTTTCAAATGTTACTTATGAAGATATACTGAAGTTGGTTGTTGCACATTATGATAAGGATCAAAAAGAATCAGTTATCACCGCCTGTGAAGTGATTAGTGGTCTTCTAAGTGCTACCAAATACTCAACAAAGGATCAAATTTTGAAAAGAGATGAGTTCTTGGATGGATTCTTGGATACTGTTCTCTCTTCAGATTTAACTCCTGAATCTTCATCTGTTTGGGCAATCATGTTCTGGATGGTTCCTTCAAAAGTTGATATTAGAAGAATTCCTATTCTCCTAGAAAAGGCGATTCAACTAGAGTCGTTCATTGACACAGAATCAAATCTTGCATTTTTACAATCAACACGTCTTGGATTTTTATCTGCGATAATTTCATCTATTGGCTGGAGATTTGCAGACTATGAGTCAATCCTCAACAAATTAGTTTTTACCCATCCATATACCTTGGTTCGGAACCAATTGGGTGCCCTATTGGCTGCTCTTTCGTTAACTTTCCACAATAAACAGTTCGAAAACTCTGATCAATTCCTTTTGGCACAAGGTGATGGCGATTTTGGATATTCTACTCTTCAATTCACTGAGAAATATAATTCCTTTTTGATTGATTTGTTCAAAACAGTTGAATCTTATAGACTTCAAACAGTTGGATTGTCTCCTCAGGATCAACTGAAGTCTGATTATTACTATGTGGCACATACAATCAGTAGATGGCTGGATGTGTTATTGCATGGTCCATCAAAGACTTCCATTGCCCCACTACTGAAAGACTATGTTGCTCCATTTTTGATGAACTTATTGAACAATAAAGAATTATGTAAACTTGGTGACTTATATCCAGACACACAGTTCAAAAGATTGGCTGATATTTCTATCAGAATAGAAAACATTCCAGACTCTTTAGAAATTTGCCTTGCTGAACATTCAGCGGTACATCAACTTCAATTACAACTTTCATACATTGAGATTTTCTATTCAAGATCCTACTTGTTATTGAGTACTGAAGAAAAGCAAAAGATCATCGAAAAGATTGATTCATTGATTTTCAATAACTCCATTGAAGTTAGAAACGCTGCAGCAAAAGTTCTATCCGGTATCATTCATAACTCTAATGGTTTGAAATTGATTGATCACTTGATTGTCAAATACAATAAGATCATATCTAAAACCAAAACTAAAGGAACACTGACAAATGAACAGATCATCAAACTGCATGGTTCTACGGTGGGTGTAGGTGCCCTGATTGGTGCATACCCATACACTTCACCACCACCTGAATGGTTACCAAATGAGATTAGTATTTTATCCAAAGCATCTTCAGTCTCAGGTATTGTTGGTAAATCTGCAAAGGATATCTTGAGTACCTTCAAGAAATTAAGAGCAGATACATGGCACATTGATCGTGAATCATTCAATGAGAATCAACTTGAAGATCTTGAGGGTGTTTTATGGAGAAGTTACTTTGCATAGACCTTATAATGACTATAATGATTTTAATGATTTATTTGGCTTAGTTATTTCTTGATTTCTTGTTCATTGTGTTTATTTCATATTTATTCTACAAATTTGTTTTACTTAATTTAGTGTACATAATTTTGTATTCAGTTTATCCATTTATAAGACTCTAGGCACGAGCAGGTCTTCTCTTTCCCATACCATTTAGAGCACCAGAGATAGTACCTGGAGCACTTGATAAAGCACCAGTAACAGGAGCAAATTTCACATTAGAATTACGGTGATGATGACGATGATTATTGTTGTTGTTGTTACCAGAGTTGTGAGAATGTCTGTCATTACCTTGGTGTTGATGAGAGCCAGCTAAACGTTCGTTACGTTCAGCTAAAGTGGAAGCTCTATCAGCCAAGGTTAAGGCCAAATCTTGTAATCTTGATAATTCAACGCTCTTGGTGAAGATGATTGAGTTTGAAACTTGATCTAGACCAGCTTTAATTTCTTGGTGGAAAATCATCTTGGAAACAATGGCTGAAACTTTAGATTCAGGTAGTTCAAAGATTTGAGATAATTTAGCAATTGAAAGTTTTGAGTAAAAGTTTTTGAATTGGAACAGATATGTTCTTAAACCTTCAATTTGTACTTTTTCTTTGATTGATTCTTTCAATTTATCAGATTCAGGGAATTGACTCCAAACTTTGATGGAGTTCAATAATTCAACAGCTTTCTTCCAGTTTCCAGCTTGTAAAGCTTTAGCAGCATGCATGATGTAATCTCTTGTGTTTTCTGGAGGACCTTGGAAAGTTTGTTTTTCATGGAATTCCAAGATACGACGGAAAGATTTTGTTTGTAATCTTTTCTTAGCATCAACAGAAGCACCAAGTTGAGCGTATTGTGGAATATCGATCAATAAGGAACTGGTTAAGAATACACATTCTAGTAATTCCAAGTTGATGTGAGTGTGGAAAGGTAATAAACGTTGTTTATCAGTGATGGTAGATTGGTTGTTGTATCTTTGGCCAGCTTGACCCAAAAGTTCTTTGTGACGTAAAGAAGTGGCAATTTCCTGTAGTGATTGATGAGCTTCTTGAATCAAACCATTTCTGAAAGCACATAGACCAAGTTGAACTAAAGCTCTGTTGAACAAGATTTGTAAACCAGGTTCTGAGTTATGTATGGTTGATTGTAGATGTGAAATTAATAAACTATCTCTAGCTTTGTAATATTGGTTGTTATGAGCATAATAGTAGACGTGAGAAAGAACAGCACGTTTACGATAAATAGAGTTTTCTTGGTTGTAAAGAATACTGACTAGGGAAGTCAATAATTTATCACTGTAATCAGCAGATTCTGAGAATGGGATGATGATAGATTGTTGGCCAGTAGATTTCAAGTTAGTCCAAGCATTAGATTCAGTGGTAGAGATCAAAGAACTTGTTTTGAAGTAAATGTGGTCAATTCTTCTCAAAATGATTCTAGCAATTTGGTCACGACCTGAGGTAATAACAGTACTTTCAGTAGATCCTTCTTTAGCCTTTGAGATAGATTCTTTTGGAACAACACGTTCAGTGTATAGTTGAGCACGAATGATAGTTTCGTAGATCAATTGTTCATCTCTTAAACGGTCGATATATTCAGTGGTATATGGATCGATAACTTGTAAGGAACGAGTGAATTCATCATCTAATCTTTCAACAAAAGAAACAACGGAACCCAAGACTAAACGGACACCTTCATCATTTGGAGTTGGTTCAACTTCAATATCGTCACTTGGTTCAGCACTTTCTGAGACACGGTAAGTAGCAAAGTTTTCTTCAAGTAATTTCAATAAGTTGTTGACATCTTTAGCAGTTGCTTTCCATTGTTCAATTGACCAGAATGAGGAGTTGGTGGCAGTATCAAATCTTAAAGGAATCAATTTCAAGTAAATAGCGATGAACTCATAAGTAGATTTAGCAAGGTCGAGTAAGTCTTCCAAAGATTTAATTTGTTCTGGGATATCAACGTTTTTCTTACCTCTAGATTCAGTAACGGAACGTAAAGTTGAGAAGATCAAAGCACTATCAGCAGATCTCTTAGAAGAAGCGGTGACTGGAGCTGGAGTTTCTTCTTGGGATTTAACAGCTGGAGATTGTTCTTTTTCAAAAGTATCTGGGCTGGCTCTGAAAGCGTCAATCAAATCTTTGTTTTCACGAGCAGCTTTTTTAACTCTTTGTTTAACAGTGTTGAAAGCTTTAGCAACAGAGGCGTTAAGCTTTTTCTTTGAATCTTTTTCTTCAGCAGAGACTTTAGTTAAAGTATCATCTAAACCAGCCAATGATTTAATGTAAATGGCAGGAGTTCTGATGTTTTGTTGGTTGGCTTTGACCAATAGACGATTCAATTTATCGAATTCAGATAGAACAACGACCCAATCGTTCAATACTTTAGAGTTATCAATAACGGCAATGGATTCTTCGATATCATCGTGTAATTTTTCTTTGGCACTTTTAACAACCTTTTTATCGTCATCATCACTTGATTCGTCGTCACTTTGATCTTTTGCGAAGGACTTCTTCAAGAAGTAGGAAGGACCTCTGTGATGACCGTCATCTGAATCACTATCTGAATCATCATCGTCGTCATCATCGTTGGCGAATTCGGAATCTTCACTTGATTCATCAACTTGTTCGTCTTCGCTTGAGGAGTTTAATTCTTCTTCTTCGGAAGAACTTAACAATTCCTCTTCTGAGGATGAATAGTCTGAGTCTGAGACACCACCTTGAAAGAAACGGGACATCTTTTGACTAGTTTTGCTTGTTTTTGCAGTGGGGTTTTGGTGTCTTTTGCTTGTTTCTTCAACTTTTCATATTAATTTTTTTTTCTTTACAAAACGCTGAAAAAAAAGGGAAAATTTTGTTATTGCGGGTAATTTTCAGAACGAAGCCGGGATTTGTATGTGAGCTGGGCGTAAATTGTAGCACGGAAACATCAACATATGGCATTTCCTGGCAAAATATGGCTTTAATTGGCGGAGTAACCGTGTACTAAGCTCCAAGGATTCTAGATATATATGATTATTGTGTTTTCATCTGTCTCAATATGATATTTTTAGGCTTTTAATGCAGTTTTATAGGTATAGGATTCTTATAGTGGATTACCTAATCACTCACGTGACCAAAAGAGATTTGTCCCATCGCTCGTAACCGAAAAAGAAACAAAAAAAATTTAACGAAAAGATCCACAGAAAAGGCGATGAGATGTGCTTCAAAGGACGTGCCTTATAGACGATTTACTACTGTTTAATCAAGTGAGATAGTACTGATAAGATGACTGTGGAAGCAAAGAACCCTGTGAAGCCAAAGCTGTCACAGCTTTGTGAGCTATGCCACTGCAGAAAGGCAATGATCAAGAGACCAAAGAACTTACAAAAGATATGTAAGCTATGTTTCTACGATGTGTTTGAAACAGAAATCCACAACACCATTGTCAATAATAAACTGTTCTATCCTGGTGAAAGAGTCGCCGTTGGTGCTTCTGGTGGTAAAGATTCTACCGTTCTTGCATACATCTTAAAACTTCTAAATGAGCGTTATAACTATGGTATCAAGATTGTGCTCTTAAGTATTGATGAAGGTATCATCGGTTATAGAGATGATTCTTTAGCTACTGTTAAACGTAACCAACAACAATATGATCTACCTTTAGAGATTGTTTCATATAGAGATTTATACAACTGGACCATGGATGAAATCGTGAGCTGTGCTGGTATAAGGAACAGTTGTACATATTGTGGTGTTTTCAGAAGACAAGCATTAGATAGAGGAGCTGCTAAATTAGAAATAAATCATGTTGTAACAGGTCATAATGCAGATGATATGGCAGAAACTGTCTTAATGAATCTTCTGAGAGGTGATGTTGCAAGATTGGAGAAATCAACTACTATAATGACTTCAAGTGCTGGATCTCCAATTAAAAGATCAAAACCTTTCAAATACTCATACCAAAAAGAGATTGTTCTTTATGCACATTATAAGAAGTTGGATTACTTCTCAACCGAGTGTACTTATGCTCCAGAGGCTTTCAGAGGAACTGCAAGAGAGTTGATGAAGAATCTAGAAGCAATAAGACCAAGTTGTATCATTGATATCATCCAATCAGGAGAAAATTTCGTATTGAGACAAAAGAAATTAAGAACCCAGTTCAGAAAGAAGAATGCTACCAAAGGTACTACTAATGACAATTCCAATGAGGGTGAAATCGAAGTAAGGGCTGATGGATCTGTTTCTCTAACCAGGGGAGGATTTGTTGATGGTAACAGATGTGAAAAATGTGGTTATCTTTCAAGTAATAAGATATGTAAAGCATGTATGCTTCTAGAAGGTCTAGAGTTGAACAGAGCCAAGATTCAACTTGATAATGATACTTCAACTGATGGAGCTGCCAAGTTAACAAGAACACTTGAACAGTTGACCTTTTGATTCGGATCTATATTTATGTATATGTCTATATCTATATTTATTTTCTTCATTATATCAGTTCTATTTATTGAGGTTTCTCAACCAATTTGTAATATCAGTCACCATTTCATCAGTGACTTGATGTTTAGCATTGTATTTGATAGCTTGGAAGGTAGAATCGAAGTCCAAATCATCACGGCGTTTTAAAACATGGCCATGATGTTCAAGGAAATTATTAGAATAGTCTGTGATCACGATATCGTCTAATTCTCCAAACAATGCAAATGTCTTTAATTTGGTTGTATTGTAGTTAGACAAGACATATTTGTCCTCTTTAGAAATCTTGTCAAATAATGCTTTAGGATACCTTTTTGAATTCACTTCATTTTGAAGAAGTTCCTTTTGGATCTGTTCGTAAGTTGATAGATATAACCCACGTTTATGAGAGTTGCATAGTCTGTTAATCATCAAGGACGACAAATCAAAAGATCCAACAATCGGTATAGAAGCATGGAACAACTCAGGATATTTAGCAGCAGCCCTGATGGTTATATGACCACCCATGGAAACCCCAGAAACAATATTGGTGAGTATACTATCCTGTAGTACAGGGAAATAACAAGGGAGGAACTCCACAACAGTCTTTACCTCATCAACAGCAGAATCAATGATTGAAAGCATGTCAGCAGCATGAAACTCATTCCCTTGTGACCAGTCCTTGTTTCTATCGACATTGATGGTTCTATCTCCGTGGTTCTTTTGGTCGTATGTGAATATAAGCAATGGCTCTTCATCTCTAGTATTGTCATTTTCACCATAGTAGTTATTCAAAATTGTTAAGGCGAGTCTTTTAGACAGCTCACCACTCTGACATCTTCCATGGATCAAATAGAGAAGTTTGTATCTGTTCGATGTAGTGCTCTTCGAAGGAGGATTAAAAGGATTGGGTTTTGACTTAAAGAAATGAGCCTGGATGCTGATTCCAGCGATGAAAAGGTCGTGCGACTGGACCTTGCTCTCCAGGTCTTTCTCGTTCAGTGGGTACGTGAAGACATGTGCCATTTGAGTGTGTTCTTTTGTATAGGTTTATATGTGTTCTTTTATATGTATTTCATACTGTTTTGTATGGGATGTTCATAAACAAGAAAAGCCCAGAATTTTACTCCTAAATCAAAATAGTACCAAAACAAGAGGAAACTACCACAATTAAAACAGACACAACAAAGCCAATGACACTATGAGATCCCTCATAAAATCACACAAGCGGGACTCGACTGGCTCAAACAACGAAGTGGGCTCGGGTGATTTCGATTTCGAGTCGCCTTTGGTCGAAGATCAGCTACCAACATCTCCTTCAACACTGTCAACACTTTCCACAGTACACTCACCAAATAAAGGCAGAAAACTTCAACGTCTGTTTCATCGCACAAGGAACCCGGCTCTAAACATTCTGACATACTCCAGTGGACTCTCACCTGTCTCACCCAAGGAGAAGTCTCCTGCTCCGTCCATTATTGGCACAAGAACTCATGAATGGGGGTCATCACACCAGCAACAACAAAAGCATCAACAACAACAGCGACAACAACAGTACAAACAGCTACAGAAACAGAACCAGGAACAACACCAGGAGGAACAGCAGAATCAAAAAGAGGAGGAAGGGGGAAAGGAAGGAAAAGAAGGAAAAGAACAGCCAATCACACAGACAGACACCCCAGTTGATACTGAGCTCATAAAACTGCCTCTAAATACGGTTCTGGAAATACCTGATAAAGACACTCTTGAGTCAGGTTCATCAAGTGCAGCCATAAAGAATGCTCACAGAAAAGCCCAAATTGTCAGTACAGATGGTATGAAACTAGAAGATGCCGCTCAACTCATCCCACATTTGAACAGAATATCATCATCTTCTGCCTTGGATAGCGATGGGCACTCCTCAGAATCAGGAGGCAGTGAGTTTTCATTTGAACAGAACAATATAACAGGAAGAAATAGCTCTATCAGATACTACAAGTCTCAAAGCCAACAAGAACTAGAACAACCTACACATACCGTACAACTACAAGGTTATTATGTTAACGATTTGGTAGACGATAATTTCGATGAAGATATGAACCACTTCGATGAAGATGATGATTTCAATGATGATGAGGAACTATTCAACAGAAAATACTTTGCAGATGACGATGATGAGGAGGAGCAGGCTGACCATTATTTTGGATCTCAGATTTCGACTCAGAGCTTATCTCAATTGCAGAGCCAAAATCCAACTCAAACTCAACCCACACAACAAACCACCACACAGCAAGCCACAAGACCTCTTCTTCAACCTACAAGATCATTGAAATATCATCAACTGCCCAATGGATTAGAACAAGAATTCAATACAAAGAGATATTCCTGGTTTTCTGACGATGAAACTGATTTCCAGAAGAAGGATCTCAACTCTTTCCAAGATGATGATTCCTACTTGGATGAGATCAATGGAATACCTGAAAACTATGAATCTGATAGTTCACAAGATCGTCGTCCTCCACTATCAAAATCAAAGTCTATGAACAGTAGTTTGAAGAAAATAAAGAAAGTTGTGGTGGATAACAATAATCAAAGCAACAAGATTATAACCAGTTCTAAAACAGTCACTCTATTCAACCATCCTACCTCAAAGTCCACATCTAATCTTAATTCCACTTCCAACTCTGAATCTTTCCAACCATTTAGTTACTCAACCCCAAATTCATCATTCACCTCACCAAATCCAAAGTTCATATCAGAACAAGGGGATCTGGATCTATCACCTATTTCTGAAGCTTCATTTGATGGTTCCCCATAATCCTCATAATCGACTGTCAATAACTTCTGGAATGGATGAAATCAATAAACTACAGACACATAGTATGCTCTATCAAGACATTGTTCTAAATTAGATATTACCATTAACATTTTTTGTTTGTACTATTATATAAACTAATCATCCATTAATCATCTGGTTAGTTCTGTATTCATGAAACTTTGGAAATTATAACTTTGTCCATTTGCATAATCAAAATAATCATTCTTTCCAACATGACCTTTATTTGATTGTTTTTTCCCCTGATGTAGTTGTTGTACTTGTAGACCATTATTCTCTTTTGTACTGACAGCTGGTGTAGTGACTTTTTTACCAGCTTGACTTAAGCTTAAACTATGTTGAAGTTTCTTAATACCTTCAAGTTGGTTTTCTTTGGCTCTTTTTTGTTTCAATAATGCAATTTGTTGATTTATAACAATAGTTTTTTGTCTTTGAAGTTCATCCATCACCTTCTGTGTGTTTTTAAGAGTGTCATCACATAGTTCAATAACAGTCTTTTCACCTGTTGTGTATGCCTTTGGATAATCGATCATGTTATATCCTCTTGAAATGGATCCTGAAGCGGATTCAGAACCCGATGTGAATGACGATGAAGCTAAAGAATCAATAGATGGTTTATAGTTTAGTTGAACTTCAGATGCAACAGTTTCGAAAGAAAATGCAGAGAAAACTCTTGAAGAAGATGATGATTCAAATTCTTGTCTGGTCATTGCAGATTTTGATTTTGGAAGTCCAACAGGAGTATTGTTTTGAGACTTTGATGTTGTATCATTGACGTTATCATCATCTAAAACAATAACCTCACGGATATTACCTTTGTTATCTTCTTCTAACACAGTCTTGAATGTGTCATAATAATCTCTGTTGTTATTGTTATTGCTTCCTTGATTCTTATTTTTAACTAACATCATATCATCTTGAGTTAAGTCAACGTACTCAACAGGGTTTGATATAACAGATGTAGCTGTTGTTAATGCACTTGAAGTATTACTGAATGGCTCACTAACTTCAGACTCATAGTTTGAATGACTTGATAAAGGTTTTGATTTTGTAAGAGAACGGTATTGATCAGCATCTGTATGATAGATTCTAGTTTGTTGAAATTGGGAACCTAATGGTTGTTCTTGAGGTCTTAAAGTTCTAAAGACTGGAGAAGATTCTTGTTGTTTGGAAACTTCTTGTTCTTCGGTTGTTGAAGATGGGGTAATTGGTGAAATTAAATCTTCATTTGATACTGGTGCAGCAATTTCCTTATCAGCTTGGTTAAGCGCAGTTGAAGAAGAAACGATCAAGTTTCCAAGATCTAGAAGTTGTGTGGTTTCATCTCCCATCAAAGAGGACACAATAGAGTCCTCGTAATCATCATCAGAAACAACCATTTCGTCATTTTGTTGTGTTGGTTGAACTGTTTTTTCTTGTTCATACACAGCTGGTCTATTCATAATTAGGTGATCTTGTACACCTTGTGAATGTGCTTGTGGGTGTAATGGACGATTATATGATGCAGGTTGAGCAACTTCCCTTTGTGGAGATGGTGCCATATGATAATTAACAGTTTGATTTTGGTTTGGAAGTTTACGTTGTGGTGTAGATGGTTGTTGTTGTTGTTGCTGTTGAGCAGGTAATTCTGGAAGTTGTGAAACTTCTTTATGATGATGGAATCTGATTGGACTTCTTAACGGAGAAGAAGGTTGTGAGGTTTCAGAGGCGGATGAAAGTATAGAATTATCAAATGATTCACGAGGTTTTAGACTTTGTAATTGACCGTTATCAGTGTATATCTGCAGACCGGATAATTTTGTATTATCCACAGTCTTCTGTGTGCTTTGAGGTATTGGAGGTAATGATTTATCATCATTAACCGGTGGGAATGCAAAGGATTTATTGAGTTGGTTATCCAACTTCTTAGCGGCATCACTTGGATTTGCAATTTCTTTTTCATTATCAATAGTAACTGGTTTCAAAGTTTTCTTTAGCTGTGGTAGTTGACCATCAGCTGTAGATATAGTAATCTTTTCCATTGGAATAGAAGAGACAGGAGATGCAGGAGTTGACTGAGACTGAAAGAAGGGATTTGTACCTTCCAGCGGCTCATAATTTGATCCGTTGAATATAAGTGAAGTTGGTCTAGATGTTCTCTTGTTCTTAGGTGATAGTACAGGTGGAAGTAGTAGTTCTAGAGGGATCGGAACCTGTTGATCATTCAATACCGACATTGGTCTGATGTATAATTTATGTCTTTCTGGGGAGTTTTCAACTATATCAACCATTGATTGTTTGATAGAAGATTTCTTTGGTGTTTCTTTTAAAAGTTCTCTAGTGGAAAGGTTGAATATTGGCTTGTCATCAAAGCTATTCTCCTCGTCTTCTTCATCATCTTCATCTTCACCCTCATTTCTTCCGTATTCCCTGTTGACCATTTCATCCTCATTGAAGGAGAAGGATTCTTCATCTGATAGGCCACCATCGTCATCATTATCGCTATCCTGAGGTGGTAGTGAGAACCGTACCTGAGAGGCTGAACCAGTTATTTGTCTCTTTGTTGGTGATCCATCCTTGACCATCGAGGACTGTAACACCTGGCCATCTGTGGTAACATATGCTTTCTCTTGCATCGCTTTGAACATCATGTCGTTTGCGATGGATGTTGGGCGCTTCCTGTGTGTTTTGTAGGACATCTTTCAGCTTAATCTGACGACCAGAACAGGGGGTGAAATAAACAAAACAAGCGAGCTGGTTCTTCGTTGTGTTCCTTGGTTCGGTTGCCCTTTCATATAAACACTTTTTCAAAGACCAAATTAATATCTAAATTTGTCTTTTCCTGCGCTTTGTTAATTTCAAGATTTCTAGTTTTTGTTTACTTTTTTCCCGATCCGGTAAGCGGCTTGACCATAACTAAAATTTCGGTGCATTTCGCTTAAACCACTAAAAATTTGGTGGGCCTGAAAAGACATGTCACCTGTGCAGTCGGCATGGTCCGGTAAGTTTACTCGGTCAACGTGGTTAGTGCTGCTGGATGGCTACATATTGTGTACTACATACATCTTGTGTGGAGTGCGGAGTGACTAGGTATGTGTTTATATCTCTATTAAATAACCTATTATAGCTGTATTACTTTTCACCTATACACCAGCTTATAAAACAATGTTTTTGGCCAATTTGTTCTTGTAAGTGGAGATTGGACCATCCCATCTGGTGGCAGTCTTGTTTTCAACGACGTAAATATCTTTAGCAATTTTATCTAACAAACGGAAATCGTGACTGACCACACAAACACCACCGTTGAAAGCATTGATGGCATCGGCTAAGGAATCAATGGTTGGGATATCTAGACCATTGGTAGGTTCATCCAGTAATAGAATGTTTGGAGCTTCTAAAGCCAATAAGGCGAAAACAACTCTTGAACGTTGACCTTCAGAAAGAGTGGCCATTTGAGAGGTTTGACCTTCACCAGTTAAACCATAACGACCTAATTGACCTCTCCAGTATTGGAAATCTTGAGAAATGTGAGAGAATTTATCACGAACGAACTCTAGAGGAGTTTTGGTCAAATCCAGTTGATCAGCAGAATGTTGGGAGTAAACACCAACTTTAATATGTGTATGTCTTGAAACACGACCACCTTGGGCTTGTAATTGACCAGTCATAATCTTTAATAAGGTAGATTTACCAACACCATTTGGTCCGACTAAAGCGACTCTTGAATCCATATCAATACCAAAGTTCAAGTTCTCATATAGATTGTTTTCTGGGTTACCATCATAAGAGAAAGAAATGTTATCGAAAGATAAAACTGGAGGTGGTAATTTTTCAACATCTGGGAATTTGAAAGTGAAAACTCTGTCTGGAACAACTTTTTCAATTAAACCATCAGCTTCCATCTTATCCAAGATTTTTTGTCTGGATTTAGCTTGACGAACCAAGTTTGCATAAGTACCAGCTGAGGCAATGAATTTCTTGATATGAACGATTTCTTCTTGTTGTTTTTGGTAAGATTTCATTTGGTTAGTTTCCAATTCAGTTCTGGTTTTAACATAAGAATCGTAGTTACCACCATAAGCCATTAGTTGTTTTAATCTCATATCAATCATATTGGTACAAACACCGTTCAAGAAATCTTGGGAATGAGAAACTAAGACTAAAGTACGGTCGAATCTCTTCAAATATTCTTCTAACCAAACACAGGCTTCCAAATCCAAATGTGCTGTTGGGTCATCTAATAATAATAGAGTTGGTTTAACGAACAAAGCTTTAGCTAAAGCGACACGCATTTTCCAACCACCAGACATATCTTTGGTTTTTTTGTTAATAGTTTTAGAGTTGAAACCTAAACCAATCAAGATAACAGCAGCTCTTGATTCGAAAGTTGATGGATCTAGAGAGTCAATTCTTTCGTATAGACCTTCTAAGATTGGGGATTCTGGACCTTCAGCAACGATGATATCTTCAACTTGGTCTTCTAATCTTTTCAATTCAAGTTCAGCTTCACGAACAACATATTCCAAAGCACTGTATTCAGATGGTTCAGCTGGTTCGTTCAATAGATAAATATCGATGTTTTCTGGGATTGGGTATTCTCTGGCAGCAAGAGCTTTCAATAGAGTGGATTTACCACAACCATTTTCACCTAACAAACCGTAACGACGACCATAATTTAATTCCAGAACAGAATCTTGGATAAGGACTTTACCGTGGAATAATAAGGAGACAGATGACAATTTAACATCTCTGGAGGTTTTCAAAGAGTCCAGAACACCAGTGGTGACACGATCAGATATACCATCTTTATCTTGTTGCAATTTTAATTGTTCAATTTCTTCAGCAGCAGCTTCAACGTCGGATTTCTTTTCCTTCTTTGGTTTTTTACCGGCAGCAGCTTTCTTAGCTTCTCTTTTAGCTTTTGAGGCAGAAACAACAACCATTTTTCTATCTATATATAATGACTATCTTATCTGATTAGTTGCTTTCAATAGAAAGAAAAAAAGAATCTCAAAGACAGATGATGGATATAAATTTTTTTTCTTTCCATCGGATTACGTAATACAAAGGTCACCCGGGTAATACTGCTCTTACCGGGGCCCTCATGTACGATGATATACCCTTTTAGTATCCATGCTCTACTACTGGCTGGTTTGTTATAGTACAATAGGTGCTTGTATTGGTTCATATTAGGTCGTCTAGGAATGCTTCATCGTCTCTTAGTACAGGTGGTGCTTTGCTGATAGGCTTTTCTGGTGTATCAGCAAGAGGTCTTCTCCTCGTAGTTGCTTCAATGGAATGAGAAGGAATTTCAGTGGAAACAATAGAATTGACAGGTTGAATGACGCTTTCTTTTCTATCTTGATCTAGAATTTTGAGATTCGTAAGTTCATTAATACTCATCTTCTTGATATCTTTTGCTACCTCAAACTCTGTATCTTTCTTTGTCTCGGATATCTTCTTGAAATCGATTGTTTTTAGATACTCTTCCTCATCTTTGTCCAAACCTTCTATCTCTAGTTCTTCTTTATATCTAAAACTGTTTGTGGATCCTTTAGGCACGATGTTCCCCAGTTCATCTAATTCTTCATCACTGAATAAGATAGGTTCACCTGTGATTTCGTACTGTCTTATTCTTTCAGGTTCTTTCTGTAGTTCATCTTCATTTGGAGCATCAGGTTGTTTAGCTTTGTATGATGGATGACCCCGATGTCTTCTGTTCAGTTTTTGTTTATCTTGGAATTTTTTTCTATTCTCATGTTTCAAACTATGTTCCATCTTTTCGATTGTATGCTATGATCTGTAAAGCAATTGTATCGAGACCCGGTCTTTCTCAAAGCTGAGGAACACAGCTGGCTCCAACTGGCAAGGCTCTTTGTTTGGTACCAGAGTAAAAATTATAGCTCACAGAGGCGGTGCACGGATGTGCTGGAACCAGAAAGCACGTGACATTATCTTTCAGCGCTGCAAAAGAAAGAAAATGGGAGTTCATGAACAGATAGATGGCAACACTTGGTCTTCTTAGTCACAACATAGCAGAGGTTCATTTTTGATGTCAGATACAAGTTATAACTACTCATATACAGCTAAACTATCCACAGAATCTACGCCGATACTCTACTCTTTTTACGATCACAAATAAATTCCTCTCACATTACCATAAATTAAACGTCGTCCAGCTAAACTCCACTACATCATATAATGTCAAATAACAGACAACCTGGCTCTCAGGACTCCAAGCCTAAGACAAAACCTAAGATTGATTTTAAGAGGTTTAACGATCCATGTTTACCAAATGGTGAAAAACCAGACTTTGGTAACGGTTCCAAACAAAGAAACAATCGCCCTCGTAATCAATCCCAACCACAACAAAGACCTAAAGGTCAACAAATCCAACAAGGCCAACAAGGTCAACAACAATCCAAGAAGAATCCAAGAAACAAACAGAAATCTGCAGGTGGTAATAATGGGAACAGAAGTCCTTTAAACAGTCCCCAACTCTTGCAAAAGTCACCAGTTATCAACAACGGTTCTAACTACAAACTATCTGGACCTTCACCTAACTCAGTCCCAACTACAAGTATCAAACCTTATAAACCTACAAACTATGCTGGTCCAACTTTCCATAATTCACCAGAAACAAAGTCACTACCAAAACCATCCTTTTTATGAAGCTTACGAATTTTAGTTCTTTCTTTCGTTTTCAATTATATATTTTTGGCTTTTTTTTTTGTTAATGACATGTTATACGCTCGTTATATACCAACATTGTAATGGATCGTACTCTGTACTTTTATTGACATGATTTGCATTATCATCCAATCATCAAATGTCTCTCACAAAGTGAGTTGGACAATGGTATCCGTTAGGATTCTTATCTAGATATAGTTGATGATAGTCCTCAGCATCATAGAAGACTTTCAATGGTTCAACGACAGTAGATATTTGGTTATTCCATTTTGGTTGAAACTCCTTTGTAACTTCTTTAGCTATGTTCAAATCTTCTTCAGAATGTGTAAAGATTGCTGAACGATATTGAGTACCTTGATCGCCACCTTGACGATTCAAAGTAGTTGGATCATGAATTCGGTAAAAGAAAGAGAGCAATTCTTTCAAACCAACCTGTTTTGGATCATAACTGATCTGTAAAACTTCAGCAACTATGAATGATTGTTAGTGATTCTGATATATAAACCGTTGAATAATAGTATAATGAATTGACACATACATTCAGTATCCCCTTCACAGACTCTCTTGTAAGAAGGATCCTTGATCAGACCATTAGCAAACCCAACTTTGGCATCTATCAAGCCTTTAGAAGCATAATGTTTTCTGTAAACTTGTTCAACACCCCAGAAACATCTATATATTATCAGTGTTAGTATTAATAATGTGCCACCAGGATATATTGTAAGCCAAGTTAAGATACATACCCTGCTGCAACAGTGATCAATTTGTGAGTTGATGGACTGAATTGGATAGTTGGCGATATCAATGACATTCTTTTTCTTCTTCAATGAGATATTGGTTGATTAGTGCTTTGATTAACCGTTGTTAAGTATTAATCGGTTAATTTGATCTTTGTTCTGTGGGTTTCAGTGTGTTTTCTGTTTTTTTAGCCGGCTCCAAAACCCATAATCGTCAACAATTATTGCACAATCTCGGGAACTTATCCATAATTGGCACTTACAGTGTGACGTATAAAACCAACCAGTTTCCCCTTCATTGGCATTCTCCAGGAAGTCAACAAGTAACCCAGTCTAGCGGTCACTACTATAGAGATCAGAATCCACTCAATTGCGCGACATGTCGTCTATATATCCCGAGATATCTACTGAGGAGTTTATCAATTCAATTGGTAATACTCCGTTGATCAAGATAGAGTCCATATCTAAAGAGATAGGAAGAGATATCTACTTCAAGGCAGAGTACACAAATCCTGGAAGATCTATCAAAGATCGTGCTGCATCTTATTTGATCAAAGACGCTTTGGCTAGTGGGAGAATTACTCCAGGAGGCACTTTTGTCGAAGCTACTGCTGGTAACACTGGGATAGCAGTGGCATTATTGGCTAGAAGTTACGATCCTCCATTTAAAACAAGACTGTATGTTCCTGAGACTCTTGTTGCTGAAAAAATCAACATCTTGGAAAGTATAGGTGCTACAGTGATTAAATGTCCAATTGTTCCACAAGATCATCCAGAATTTGTCAATAATCTAGCTATCAAATACGCTCAGGAGACTCCTAATGCTGTCCATGTCAATCAAATGGATAGCTTAAGTAATAGACGTGCTCATTATGAGACTACGGGACCAGAGATTTGGAAACAAACTGATGGGAAAATAGATGGATTTGTTGTCGCTGCAGGTACAGGGGGAACATTTGGAGGTGTCTCAACATATCTTAGAGAAGTTAGTAAAGGCCGAGTAAAGACATATCTGGCTGACAGAGAAGGGTCTGGTTTGTACTCTTATATAACCACAAAGGGTGAAAGTTGGGAAGCAGAAGGTACTAGTTTTGTTGAGGGAATTGGTAAGCTTGCATTGACTGGTCAACTGCAAGATGCTTTGGAACTGGCTGATGGTGCCATCAGAATCTTAGACATCCAAGCCATTCTAACAATCTATAACCTTATCGATCAAGAAAACCTATATGTTGGGGCCAGTGGTGGAGTGAATATCGCAGCTGCTAAGGAATTGGCACTTACATTACCAGAAGGGTCAGTTGTGGTCACAACAGTTGCCGACACTTCAGAGCGGTACGCATCCAAGCTGTTCAACAAAGAGTACCTTGTTGAGAATGACCACTGGGACAAGATCCCAGACCACTTGAAGAAGTATGCCAACTACCAGCCCCAAGCTTAGTACTCTCCTAGTTACTGCATATATGAATTTAGCAGATTCCAGATAACCTACAGATTCCACGTTGCTGCT
This sequence comes from Wickerhamomyces ulmi, assembly GCA_030569675.1. Lineage (NCBI taxonomy): Eukaryota > Fungi > Ascomycota > Saccharomycetes > Phaffomycetales > Wickerhamomycetaceae > Wickerhamomyces > Wickerhamomyces ulmi. The sequence continues at coordinate 141,539 of JAJMLN010000024.1, forward strand.
AAGTGCTGAATGCTGATCACTATCGAGGTTGCTTTTCCGCACCTATTTGCGTACCTCTCAGAACGGGTGGCGACTCTGGGCCACGTAACTCTCAGCCCGCCCCGCCAAAGAAGGGGATGGAAAAAAAGAAAGTCAGCTCATCGCAACGTCAAAAATTTCTTTTTTCGCTTTTTTTAGCTGTTTCCCAATTTAAAAAAAAAAATTTTTTCTAGATCAAAAAAAAAGAAAAAGTAGGAAAACTTTTTTTTCAATATAAGTAGCGCTTTATCGCCACTCGAAATGCAAAAAATTTTAACCCTTTTTTTTTTCTCCTTGTCGCTCACACCGGAAATCAACTGCATTCCTTCTGAGAAATTATAATTAATTTAGTACAAAATGGGTAAAGAAAAAACTCACGTTAACGTCGTTGTCATTGGTCACGTCGATTCAGGTAAATCCACCACCACTGGTCATTTGATTTTCAAATGTGGTGGTATCGACAAACGTACCATCGAAAAATTCGAAAAAGAAGCTGCTGAATTAGGTAAAGGTTCTTTCAAATACGCTTGGGTCCTTGACAAGCTAAAAGCTGAACGTGAAAGAGGTATCACCATTGATATCGCTTTATGGAAATTCGAAACTCCAAAATACCACGTCACTGTTATTGATGCTCCAGGTCACAGAGATTTCATCAAAAACATGATTACTGGTACTTCCCAAGCTGATTGTGCTATCTTAATCATTGCTGGTGGTATCGGTGAATTCGAAGCTGGTATCTCCAAAGACGGTCAAACCAGAGAACACGCTTTGTTAGCTTTCACCTTAGGTGTCAAACAATTGATTGTTGCTGTTAACAAGATGGACTCTGTCAAATGGGATGAAAAACGTTTCGAAGAAATCGTTAAGGAAACTTCCAACTTCATCAAAAAAGTTGGTTACAACCCAAAGACTGTCGCTTTCGTTCCAATCTCTGGTTGGAATGGTGACAACATGATTGAAGCCTCCACCAACTGTCCATGGTACAAAGGTTGGGAAAAAGAAACCAAATCTGGTGTCTCTAAAGGTAAAACTTTGTTAGAAGCCATTGATGCTATTGAACCACCATCAAGACCAACTGACAAACCATTACGTTTACCATTACAAGATGTCTACAAAATTGGTGGTATCGGAACTGTGCCAGTCGGTAGAGTTGAAACCGGTGTTATCAAACCAGGTATGATTGTCACTTTCGCCCCAGCCGGTGTTACCACTGAAGTCAAATCCGTTGAAATGCATCACGAACAATTGACTGAAGGTGTTCCAGGTGACAACGTTGGTTTCAACGTTAAGAACGTTTCTGTTAAAGAAATCAGAAGAGGTAACGTCTGTGGTGACTCCAAGAACGATCCACCAAAAGGTGCTTCCACTTTCAACGCTCAAGTTATTGTTTTGAACCATCCAGGTCAAATCTCTGCTGGTTACTCTCCAGTCTTGGATTGTCACACTGCTCACATTGCTTGTAAATTCGAAGAAATCTTGGAAAAAATTGACAGACGTACTGGTAAGAAATTAGAAGAAAATCCAAAATTCATCAAATCCGGTGATGCTGCTATCGTCAAATTCTCCCCAACCAAACCATTATGTGTTGAAGCTTTCACTGACTACCCACCATTAGGTAGATTCGCTGTCAGAGATATGAGACAAACCGTTGCTGTCGGTGTCATCAAATCTGTTGACAAATCCGAAAAAGCTGGTAAAGTTACCAAAGCTGCCCAAAAAGCTGCTAAGAAATAAGTTGACTTCTGACCTTGTTTAGATATCTTCTATTTATATATGTAACTTTCTTTTAATTTTTCAGTGTAGTTGTTCATCTATACTCACTTTGAGAGTGTTGCCACCTTTGTTATTCCTAGTTTGATAGTTTGATGTGTATTGTTGGGCAAAAACCCTTATCAAGAAATTACTGTGTAGTATAAAATCCGGGTAATTTCAAAAGAAGCCAAAAAAAGGGAATTTTATCAAATTGGCAATTAGTAGAAATAAAGAAATTAGACACCTTAAAGAACAACAACAACAGTTTAAATAAACTGGAAACTAATTATTCTACTTGACAAGTATTGCTCCTACAAACTAACTGCTTGCTCATAAGTAAAGTGTACTCTCTGGATAGACAAACACTGGCTGATTATTATTCTAATACCTGGCAAACCCACATTAATAACCACATTTCATTTTAAAAACAAGCAAACTAAAAATGACCTTAAAAAAGAAATCATTGTTGAAAGTCATCATCTTAGGTGACTCAGGTGTTGGTAAGACCTCCTTAATGCAACAATTTGTCAACGGCAAATTCTCGCATCAATATAAAGCTACCATTGGTGCTGATTTTTTAACTAAAGAATTAACGATAGATGATAAGACAGTTACAATGCAACTATGGGATACCGCTGGTCAGGAAAGATTCCAATCATTAGGTGTTGCATTCTACAGAGGTGCTGACTGTTGTGTGCTTGTCTACGATGTCACCAACCAGAAATCATTTGAGAATATCTCCTCTTGGAAAGATGAATTCCTAATCCAAGCCAATGTTAAAAACCCAGATACTTTCCCATTTGTGGTGCTTGGAAATAAGGTTGATGTTGAAGAATCTAAGAAAGTTGTGAGTAGTAAGAAAGCCCAACAATTTGCTCAAAACCTAGGAAACCTTCCACATTTCCAAACCAGTGCTAAAGAAGCTGTGAATATCGATCAAGCATTTGATGTTATAGCTAGAAACGCCTTACAACAGGAAGAGGTTGAAGATTACAATGACGAATTCAACGATGCTATAAACATCCAGTTGGATTCTGAGAACCAACAATGTGCATGTTGAGAAGTTGATCATAATTTGTCTTTTTTAGAGTGTTAATGAACGTTTATTGGTGTCTGTTAATTCCACCACTGTGTATTTGTAGTCAGTCCCTTTTCTCCAGGCGTTTCCTGTTTTTGTGTGGTTATGTTTTTTCAAGTGGGCTTTGCACACGTGACAGACTTTTCAAAAAATTGAAAAACTGCAAACAAACAAACTGAACGAACTGAACGAACTACACAAGAACAAACAAATCCAAACAAACAACCACACACAACACCGCCCAAACAACGACAATTAGCAACATCTTACCTCGCCAACACATCAGGAAAATGCAACTACAGCCATGTCAGCCCCAGAAATAAAACTACTACCGCAGAACTTCATCCACTGTCCCCGCGATGACCTCATAATCCTCATCTCTCGAATGCTCAACTCCCTCATAGAAATCAACGACAAATATAACAATGCATCCTCCATTGATTCCATCTCCCCTACAAACTTGACAAGATTCCACTCAAGAACACCTCCAGGTATATCGGTGTGCAGTTATCTTGCAAGACTTTCGAGGTATTCCTCCTTGGAAAACGCCGTTCTCCTAACTGCTGTTTATTATATTGATTTGTTATCAACAGTCTACACCTCATTCACACTCAACTCTCTGACAGTTCATCGTTTCCTTTTGACTGCTACCACTGTTGGTAGTAAAGGTTTATGTGACTCTTTCTGTACAAATAGTCATTATGCTAAAGTCGGAGGTGTTCATGCCAGTGAACTTGATATCCTTGAAAGAGAGTTTTTAATGAAAGTAAACTATAGAATCCTTCCTAGAGATCTCAATATTGAAAACTCAGCTAACGATCAAAGAATACTAAATGCTCAAGAAAGAAAAAGATCAATTAATGCTTTAGAAGAAGAAAAAAACCTCCCAAATAATAATAATAATAATGATGATGACGATTCAATATCCACAACTAGCTCTTCAGAAATAAAAGGATCCGAACAACATTTGCTGAAAAATGGGGGTTATAATGTGTTAGATCTATACTATAAAAAGATGATTATCTTGGTGGGTAAGGAGGTTTCTAAAGACGATGTCACCATTTCAGGATCATCATCTACATATATCATTGATGAAGCCGCAAGTCCCCCTGAAGCTAGTCATAATCTAATAAAAACCGAACCAGATACAATGAATAATGATTCATTCAAGAAAATAATGCAGAACTTCATACATTTCTATAATGGTGATCTTAAAGTCTACAAGAAATCTAAGCTAAGTGAACAGAAGTCTGGAACTCCTGAATCAATAGCACCAACTGACGAAGCTACATCTCCCAAAAGTCAACCACTTTAAAGAAAATACATATGACCTTTCAACACTGTTAGCTACTCAAAGATCTTTTCTGTTTGATTATGACAACCCTTATACCTCTAGCTAATCAATCACCTCAATCCGCCAATGTTGAAAATGATTAACGAGATCAATGGATGAAGAACTTTTGAAACACCCCCTATATTCTACAACCTTACTCAATACATTAAAAATGAACTTTTCTTTGCTAGCTTAACGTCGCTGTGTGGTCTTCACTCTAGTAGTAACCTCTAAAGGAGTGTTGCCTCTCCATAATAGTATATACGCTATAATCACTACATTAAAATTGATTTTTCACGTATTAAAACCTGTAAGAATCATATATGTATCCCAAGAATTAAATACTTCATTGTTTGTATATAAGGGACTAGTGGTATTCAGGTTCTTGTACATAATTTGGTATTATATGTGCCCTCTAATATCTCAATCAACTGATAAAGTCACCTCGTTTCATATCAATTGAAACTAGTGCAGATCAAATAGATACGATTGGTGATTTCGCGAATTTGATATCTCGTATTTCACTATAAATCGATAAATATATCAATTAATTAAGACATATTATGGTAGTTATTGCAGTGTATAAACACATATATACTACTAATTGAAGCTTTCTCTTTCTAATGGACCCCTTTTCATGCTTATTTGGACATTTTAAAATTTATTAAATTTATGATTAACTTTTTTTTCATTTCTAAATGAAAAGTTTGAGACTGTCGATTTTTTTTGCTACTAAGAAATCAAAATTCCTTAAATAATGGAAATTAAGTAAATCTTTTTAGATCTATAGTATATACATGGCTGTTTATTTAGTATAAAGTATTTAATAGAGCATAATAATCAATATTGAGCTAGTTATAATCACTTGAATAGCTGATTCTGAACATAATTAAGGCAGCACAATTCCGCATATGCATATTTCAGCGCATAGATGCATGGACACCGCATATTCCGGCGTCGAGGCTATTTCCTTCAATCCCTGCTAAAAATATGGCTTAGCGCTCCTTTTATTGACAAGACGTTGACATCGTTATTGTATTCGATGTGGAAGAACCGTTACTAAGAATTTGTATCAGCTTGTCAGCTCTGATATCAGTTTATTGTCCAACGACCAACTGACACTTGATGGAAATGTATGGAACTGGACCCTGTTAACAGTCGTGGAATTTGAAGCTGATCCTCGCACTATCATGATTGAACAATAGAAACAATGTGGCTGCTCCCTTAATGATAGTTGATCATGTCATGTGGCCGAGGACACAGCCAGCAGTCACACAACAGTGCTTCAAGACTGATAAGCACGTAATTGTCGCAGAAGTATAAGAACAGGAGTCTGAGACGCACAAACCTCCTCTGGTGTCCAAAGTTTTCAAATCATCCCTTTTAATTGGTAGGTGACCCTCCTTCTTATTCTTCCTGCCATCTGTTATTAGTTTACTGCTCATCATGTCTTCACTTTCTTCAATTAATTGGTCAGTTGCTTGTAATAACCAAACAGTTGCCTACAACCCAGAATACCTAGGTCGTTTAAATTGTGGCCTTTGGTCTCTTATAATTGATTTGAATGACCCTGCTCTCATCAAGAACGTATACAAGTGTGGTCAGACCTTTATTTTGAACAAACCTTTAGATGGTTCAGAATATCCCAATCTTACCGTATCAGGTCAGTGTAATAATGGTTCAATAGCCTACGACCCAGAATACGCTAACCATTTGTCTTGTGGCTTTGAAGATCTTCCAATTGATTATAATGACCCTGATATTATCAAGAAAGTGTACACCTGTGGTGAAAACGCTGCTCTGAATACTGGTAGTGTAAAATCTCAAGGTGGATCTATAAATGCGCCTTCTATCTTCAGTCTATTCACCATAATGTTGATGGTTACTCTTGTGATTGGAAACAATTGATGATTATATGAATTTACTAAAGCTACTGAAACTACTGAAACTACGACTGAAATAAAGTAGCTTCCTCTTATATTAATTTGAACTAGATTTATTCTTATAGAACAAGGACCCGAAACGATTAGAACACAATTGGTGTTGTTTAGGACAATTTGATAATGTAATAATACTTTCTAATATTCATGATAACAGTTTGTAGACTATAGGTGCTTTTGCAGTTTGATTGAGTGCTGACTTTTTTAGACACAAAGCTTCCAGGGTATTAATCCCAATCTAAAGAATCAACCTTCAATGGTAGTTCATCGTAGTTCAGTGGTAGCTCAATTGTTCAATAAGTAAACTTCGACAAATTGAAGAATTTTTTATGTATAAAGTTTATTCTTTGGTTACCCAATATCATTACCTCATATTCAAGATCTATTTTCCTAAATGAGATTTGAATACTTCGGATCAAATGTGTTTCAGTTTTAAAGCTTGATAAGTAAACTCATCAGTTTCACATTCATTGATATCAACGATGTCATTATCTTTTGATCAGTCTATGTTATGCAAGAGTTGGTATGAGATGTGATACTCAAGGAATGAGAAAGAGCATTGTTGTTGCAAACATACCAGTGAATTGTATAGTATATCAGCACCTATATATCAGAAGATCAATCGTTAAAGAATATAAACAATAGACATAAAGTAGATGATACGGTGATATTCCTTAAAATCATAACAGTGATTGACATTCAGAACACCGGTTAAGTATTTAAAAGTATGTTTAAAGTCAGTACAGCTATGGTCTGGTCGGTAAGAATCAAATGATCATTAGTCATAATCTCATAAAGATCAATAAGGCAATCAAAGCAGTATCACAGCTGGGATGAATACTGAAAGCAGTTATGTACTTTGGACTTTCTTCATCGATGAATACTTATGGACCAACACTATCACCAACAGCCCAACCAGTATAATTAGCAGTTGTAACAATAGATTTCTTTAATTGACTGGCAGCAGTGATAGATAACAAAGATTGAGACCAAAGAGATAATTGTTCAGTAGTAACAGAACAACAAGACACAACTTCTTAATCTATATTCATAACGACCTAGTTCACACTACCGTTGATAAAAAAGAGTCATCAAGACAACAACGTAACATAATGGGTCATTAACGAGATGTTTGGATTATATCTTTTGAATAACCAGAGGATATGATAATGGTAGGAAGAACAGCTAATCACCCTAATCACCTGAAACCATTGATAATAGTTGGGTTTATAGAGTTGAGAACCCAAAAACTTTGATAGTGATAGAACGGAGAAGACTCTTGGAATGAATTGAATAAGTAGTGATCATGTTTCATCTGTGTCAAACATACTTTCAAACCATCTTTTGATTGTTTATTTGGTTGAATTTGTTGTTTATTCGTTGTCATGATTTTGTGTTTACATTTTTTTAAAAATCTTTGAAAAACACCAAAAATCAAAACGCCACTCAATTTTACAAACAACAACAAACAACAGACCAAACAAACAAACAACATCAACAACAAATGTCAATTGCCTAAAGAAATTCATGAAGACTGAAATTTTATGAAGAAGAAGAGTCATACTCAACGCCACTGGCTTCACTGAACTGGATACACTCATAGAGGACTCTACAATATACTCTATATTGAGTATAGATTTCAAAGGATGATGATGATGACCAAATGGCTTTGATTGATGCTCAATTCATATGACTTAAGCTCTCACGAATACTTCTAGGATATCACAAACTAGTACTACAGTTGTGGTACTGTCTATGATATCTCTAGTGGTCAAATAGAAGCATTACATACATTGAAGGGTTGTCAACTGGTTTTCAGATTTTATTATACAAAGAAAGAAAGGATTAAACAACTACTTTAGAGTCTAGAAGAGCATCAAAGACATGAGCTACGATATAATCTACTTGAATCTCTCGGATTCCCAAGATTGCCTAGGCTCAGCGGATCAAGTGATTGTTCAGGGTCAAGAGTATCAGTGCTTCTTGGCCCGTTAATCAAGTAAATGATTTATTTGATAAAAAGGCTATCATGTTACTGTTGATATATTGATTTCAACATAATATCCACTCCATATAGAGAAACAAAATCCGGGAGGAGGGCTCAATGATTCTACAAGAGTTCGAATCATATTTGTTAGTTTACCAATAGTGTCAACATTTCATTTTTTCAGGGTTATTCATAAACAATACATCAAACCTTCTCATCATGCAAGTCAGGCTAAGAATGTCAGATGGTCGTCTCCTTATTTGATTTCCTTTGGAAGACAAGTGAGACATCTTATCAAGAGAGACTTTCAAAGAATGAGAAATGATATTTGGTTTACATCGTTCAATATTATCTCACATGGTTTAATAGCTTTGATTTTGGAATTATTGTTCTATAACCTACCTTCGATCACATGTTCTTTTTACAACAGAGGATCCGCTTTGTTCTCTGCTGCTTCGTTTAACTTTTCTTCTTTTCTGGAGATCTTAACACTTCATGAAGCGAGAACTATCATCGAGAACTACAAACGATATGCATTATATCGACCATCTGTCAGTTCTTTAAGCTCAATTATAACACAGAGACCAGTGAAGCTATCTATTGCAATCTTTTTCAAGTTACTCTTTTATTTTATGGTGAATCTCAGGAGGGAACCTGATCGATTTTTCTTTTATTTTATGATAACATTTCAATGTACCTTTGCAATGTCTCATATTTTCAGAGTCATTGGTGCTTCAGCTAAATCTTTACCAGGGGCAATAGTTCCAGCTTCAATCATACTATTAGCTTTGGCGATGAATGTTGGCTTTACTATTCCAGTGAAATATATGATATGGGCTAGGTTTATCAATTACATTGATCCATTAGCATACGTATTTGAAGCTTCGATGGCAAATGAATTCTCTGGAAGAAGGTTTCAATGTGATAGTTTCATCCCTGCAAATCCAGCTACTGTAATGTTGTATCTGCAGCTGCTGGCCAGAGCTTTGTTGATGGTTCTGAATATATCGCAAGTGCAGATCAGAAATACGATAAACGTAAATGGAGAAGCTTTGGAATTACTAGTGTTATTGTTTCAGAGATCCACCTTAAAAAAATTGAGAAAACATTATGGTAACATCAAGAATGATTTGGAAGCTGGCAAAGAAAAGGACATATCCGAAGAACAACTAAGTGAACAAGCTTCAAATGTGGCAATTCACACGGGTAAAGATATATTTCATTGGAGGGATGTTTCATACACAATTCGGATAAAAGGCGAGACCAGAAAGATCTTGAATTCTGTTGATGGTTGGGTCAAACCAGGTAAACTAACAGCTTTGATGGGTGTATCAGGTGCTGGTAAAACAACTTTACTGGATGTTTTAGCAAATAGAGTTACTATGGGAGTTGTCACTGGTGACATGTTCATCAACGGTCACTTGAGAAATAGTTCATTTCAAAGATCCACCGGTTATGTTCAGCAACAAGACATACATCTTCAAACTGCTACTGTTAGAGAGGCATTGTTGTTTTCTGCTCAATTGCGACAACCATTCTGTGTATCGAAGAAAGAAAAGGGAAAATATGTTGATGATGTTATAAAGCTATTGGAGCTTGAGAAATGTAAGAATGCTGTTGTTGGAGTTTCAGGATCAGGGCTAAATGTTGAACAAAGAAAGAGATTGGCTATTGAAGTTGAACTGGTTGCAAAACCTGACCTATTATTATTTTTGGATGAACCAACTTCAGGATTGGATTCTCAAACTGCGTGGTCCATCTGTCAACTGATGAGGAAACTGGCCGATAATGGACAGGCCATTCTTTGTACCATCCATCAACCATCCGCTTTGCTAATGCAAGAATTTGATAGATTGTTATTCTTAGCCAAGGGTGGTCAAACTGTTTACTTTGGTGATTTAGGTGAGAAATGTCAGACTGTGATCGATTATTTTGAAAGAAATGGTGCCGGAATATGTCCACCTGATGCCAATCCAGCAGAATGGATGCTGTCTGTTATTGGGGCAGCTCCAGGATCACATACCACTCGTGATTACCATGAGATTTGGATGAACTCAGAAGAACACAAGAAGGTTATACACGAGTTAGAAGAGATGGAGAGAGATTTGGTCTTGATATTCAGGGATTTGACACCAGAACATCAAATGAAGATTGCTTCACCACTATGGTACCAGATAGCATTAGTTACCCAAAGAAAGTTCCAACAAGTTTGGAGAACACCATCTTATATCTGGTCTAAGATAACATTATCGGTATTTGTTGGTTTATTTATTGGATTTGCTTTGTTCAAATCTGATCGTACTCAGCAGGGTCTACAAAATCAAATGTTTGGTGTCTTTATGCTCACCACAATCTTCATGCCGTTGGCTCAACAGAGATCACCAAACTACTTGATACAGAGAGAATCTTATGAAATCAGAGGACGCCCTTCAAAAACACTCAATTGGAAGGCGTTCATAGTTGCACAGATCATTGTTGAAATCCCTTGAAATGTATTTGTTGGTACCATTTCCTTCTTCTGTTATTATTACCCCATTGGATTTTATGCTAATGCAGAAGCGACCCATGAAGTTAATCAAAGAGGAGCATATACATGGCTCTTTTCAGTTCTTTATTACGTATGGGTTGGTACAATGAGTCACATGTTGATTGCACCTCTTGAACAGGACACGACAGCAGGTCAAATTGGTAATATTTGCTACACATTATCTTTATCTTTTTGCGGTATCTTAGTGGGACCTAATCAGCTGGGATGGTGGATCTGGCTTTACAGAGCCAACCCACTGACATATTTTGTCGAAGGATATTCGGGTAATGCACTTGCTAATGCAGATGCCACATGTGCTGATAATGAATATGTTTTCTTGAACCCACCAACAAATCATACATGTGCCGAGTACTTAGACCCTATCATTGAAAAGTTAGGTACTGGCTATTTAGTTGATCCTGATGCTACAGAGAAATGTGGGTTCTGTGCATATTCTTTTACAAATGCATTCCTGAAAAAACTTCACCTAAACTTCAGCAATAGATGGAGAGACCTTGGTATATTTATTGCATATATTTTCATTAATATCATCTTTGCAATATTCTTTTACTGGTTAGTCAGAGTTCCAAAGAAAAAGAACGGAGTGAAGAATGAAAGAAGCAATCCTAATGAAATCGCTCTTGTCAAAACTCAATCAAGAACCTCCAGTATCGTTCATCGTGGATTCTCTAGCGTTACGATCCCTATTGAAAGAACAATTTCAAAGATATCTTCTCATGCTTTGAACATGACTACTGTGGGAACCAAGAATAGCAAAGACAATGATGAAAACTTCCTTTCGTTATCAGGTTCTAGTACTACTGAAAAAGATAATACTCCTGGTGAACCACCATCATATTAGCTTTAATGATATATGTATTTACAGTTCCTTGAAGTGATTAAGTTATAGACTCGTCAGATACATGCTTTCAATCAAGTTACTGAACAAAAGAAAGGCGATCAGTTTTGATATATTGATTACAATAAAGTACATAACTACAATGCTATGTTGATACCAATGTTATTGACTATTGTAGACTATATACACGAAATAAAGATCAAGTCGTAAGCTCCTTGAACATAAAATCTTCTTACCGTTCAACAGCTGTTGTTTTGGCTTTTAACTTATCTTCTTCAAAGCATCACTTTGAATCTTAGTATTTCTCCTTCTTTCTTACATGACACAGAATGAGTGGAAGTATTAAAAGAAGTAATACTTTCCATAGTAGTTAGTAATTGTGTTTAGCACAACAATCTCTGATCAAATACATCACATCAACAACCTTGTATGAGAACGCTGTTAATATAATTTTATTAAATCAGCCTACTTGAAGCCACTCGGTTGACAGTATATGTATAATGTATTGATATTGCCAAATCAGTTAATTGTGTATCATCTATCGTTTTGATTTGAGTGATTTGTTGGCTCTTTTGTTCCTTTTCCAATTTGTTCTATCCATAGTTATACCTCTAGACATGTCACAGCTGATTTAACCGTGATGTAAAGCGGTATAAGGCTAGTGGAATAGAAAATCTACCACCTCTTTATAATTCATCAGTTGGATCTTTACCTTTGATCAATATAAATAGAATAACACTCTTTAAGCCGTCATTATTATGAACGACCAAAACCAGGATAGGTTCAGGGGTTGCCATGCATTCAATAACAACCAATCCTAGATCCCTCAAAATGACAGCATATCTATGTTTTCTCAACGCTTTGAACTGTTTTGGTAATTCTGGGTTTGATGCACCACCCGAAGATGAACCAGTTAAATAATATATATTACTCTATTGCATCAATAGAGACAACTGGTTAGATGGTTCCCATTAGATTCATTTAATAGTTTAACAGTCCAGTCTTTGGAAAGTAATGATTTTGTACTCTCAAATTGATGTTCATAACCTAATTCGAAGATGAATCCTTCAGCTCCAGAAGGTATAACAACGTTTTTGATCAGTGCCTCGTAGAACTCCGTATCTCCTATCAAGGCTAATTTGGGTTCATACTTCTTGACTGACTTCTCGATACCATTGGCGTAGTCGTAACTAGTGATGTAAGGTGAGTTTGACGTTATGAAGTCAAACTTATCAACTTTCATATTGAACAAGACACTCTCGATAAATTCAACGTTGTGTATCCCGTTCACTCTTTTGTTCTCGTTAGCAAGATCTATACACCTCGGATCAACGTCCACTCCAATAATATGGCTCTTTGGTAAGTGATACCCGACAAACAATGGAATACAACCAGTTCCTGTACAAACATCCAGCAGCGATATCGATTCATCTTTCAGCACAGAACATAGTCTAGCGCACCATTCTTCAGTCTCCCACCGTGGAATAAGAACATTCTCACGACACTGAACGACTAATTCACCAAATAGTTGGTTCCCCAAGATGTATTGTAACGGTACTAGATGTGATCTTTGTATTATAGCCTGGTGCAATTTCTCCTTCGGAAGGTCAGCCTTTATCCATCTTAATTCCTGTTGGGCAGATTCAATGGTTTATGGGTTTCTTGGAATAAAGAGAAAACCAGTTTACAACAGTAGTCCAAACAGGTCTTCTTCAATCTTTGAAAGTAAGACCAAGTATTGATGGGAGGTTAATAACAAATAACAAACCAGAGAAAGATTCCTTATTTTCAAGTGTTAAGAAGGTGGACAAGAACATTGCAAACTCTTGACGGAATGCTTGACCATGAGAGTCTGAAACCTCGTTATCGATCAATATAGCTGTTAACTGTGTTATCAATTCTTATTTCTGTCACAACCAAGTTACCCAAAAGTGCTCGTCCAATGGATAAAACAACGTGAATATGTTGGATGCTTTTACCTAAAAGTCACCTTTCTTGGACTTCTGGAAATTGCTTCTAGCTTTATCTTTATTCAAATATATGGAAATCACATGGATGTAGGTATACCAATCCCTAGAATTTATGACAACCCTGTTTATATGGACATTATTTTAAAGAACCTGTGTGACATCTTAAGACGTTCTCTAATATTCAGTCAATAGTGAGCCTTTGAGCCTCCAGTGTTACCACATAGAGGTACCATGGTCTTTCTTGAATACCAGTTGTGTAGTTGATAGTGGATAATGGATAATGAATAGATAATTCAAATTCATTGGGTCAAATGAACATGGAGCTCAAGGTAGAGTTGTAAGAGTTCAAACAGGCATGTTTAGTTGAAAACTGATGGGAAAAAGACAGTTAAAATCAGCTTGACTCATTCTTCAGCACTTAATGTTGGATTAGGGTAGTGATGTGTACTTGTGCTCCAGTTTTTCTGTTAGTTCAGCATTGTTGTTGATTGTTTACTTTTTTACCCCCTTTATTTTTTTTTTGGCCGACGTATTTTTCAAAACATCAACAACTTACCGGAAGAATGGACCGGATAAATAAAAATAACTTTTGTTATATCAACTTCACTGTTTAACAAACATTTTTGGACATCCCAACTACCTCAATATTCACAGAAAACAATCAAGTCTTGGGCTGTGTATCCTGATCACGTTAATATTACTTAATATGTCTTCATGAAAGCCTCAAAGATTCTAGAAGGCTCTAGAATACAATTTGAATATAGTCAAATTGACTCAATGAAGACCTTTCAAGCTCATGTAGCTTACGAACTAGTAATCCAAATATAATCAACTGTGTATATTAAGATAGGATACTCACTAAGCTTTGAAGGAATACCTAATATGAATGTTTTGTAGAAGGATTGTTGTTACAAACCATCTTTGAAATGATTGTCAATAGTGGTTATGCTTTAAACAAAAATACTACTGAGAACATAATAACTTTATGAAACAAATGAGATATCGTTAGGTATTGATTGGTAGCATAATCTAACCCTGACATGACGCACTGGGTCTTTTTGTAGAGCTGGGTTTATCATTTTTAAGAAGTATCGAGAGGAACTTCAGTCATCAAGAACATCACTATAAAGGTATACAACAATTTGGAGCAGCATAACAAACTAAATACTGACCGAAAAGCTTTGAAAACTGTTCACGATATGTAGAATCCGCCGTATTAACTCATAGTATCTTCGTGATTCCATCCAATCATGTAGTATTCATTTCAACTCCATTTCAAAGTTGTCAAGTTCAGGCAAATGAAATATTCGACTTTTGCTTTCAGTCCCACTTTACCTTACTGAATCTATACCCAGATTCTTAGCTTTCTAGGCAGCTAGATATAGTGCTCATTTTAGTATATTGGAATGCTAAACGAGAAACTGTTTTCTATTTGAGTGACCTTATAAGACTGTTTCGAAAACATGGTCTACTCCATATACTACAAAATGAAAGAGACAAAAGCTCTTTAAATGATGTCACCTCTTATAATTCAAGCTTAGCTTTCAGTAACATCAAAGTAACTACTGTTTAATAGCCTAAACACTGTAATATATTGACTTTTTATGTATTCTGAGGCAATCATAGACAAACTAAATCTTTGATCGGTATATATGATAAACCATAAACTTATACTTTTGAAGTACTATACATAAAAATCCTAAGGAGATAAGACTACACAAACATAAACCTAGTTACAAGTCTCTAGAAGGTATTGAATGGTGTTAAAACAGCAATCATTTTCTTTTTCATTGTCTTGATAAGTATGTTTTTACTTGAGTGATCTAACATTATTTGTAATATAAACACATAATATGGGAAGTAGTTCAGGGAATCCTAACTTTATATAGGCTTATGAAGTACCTGTAAGTTCTATAGCTTCTACTGAATGTGAATGGTTAACACTGGCTCATTATTTGTCTCTATTTCGGCCTAATATATCAAACTAATATATATGGAGACGATGATAATGGATCAACTTGAACTACTTCGGTCAACAATAAAACATGAAAATCTTAACAAATAACTGAAGAGACTTGTAACCTACTTGTGCAAACTATGTTACCTGATGTATTAGACATTACCTGAAGCTTTAGTTCGTTGTTTGTATTATGTTTTTCGGATATTAGGCTCTTATAATGTGTATGATATCAGATCAATAAGGACACAAAACACAGAGGTATTAGCCACGAAAATGGCTCATTTAGAGAAAAGAAGAAGACCATTAGCTTACAAATGAGCTACATTCACTTAGTTAACCATTTGGGTAGACCAATCCATGGTTTTTGTTACATGAATCCATATAAATTGGATAAATTGATGGTTTTAAATGGAGAAAGTGTACCAAACTTGGTGCAATGAGTTCATATATCAGTCCATACATAAAACTAAAGCGTAGTAACACATTCTAACTATATATAAGTACTTACTTTACCATTTACTACTAGTATACCCACAACATTAACCCTAACTAAAACTATTTTTGACTAAGTCCATAGAAATTGTGTAAGTGCATGAAGCTCCCATTCTCCAAAAAGTATATAAGTACGTGATGGCTAGCCGGGTTGGGGTAGGGGGCGCTTTTTCTTAAAATCCTGTGGGAGAGGGGCCTTTGGGGGTGGCACCTGTGTCCTGTAGCGGAGTGTGTAGTCCTGTAGCGCCTGTAGCGGCCCGTAGTTATGGTTTTAGCCCACGGGTAGAGCTCTATCCCCGTCTCTGTTCAGCTCCTTCACTATCACCGAGCCTTCTCTCGTAAACCTCTGCGACTTTTCCTTCTAGAATGCGCTTTTTGTGACAAAATTGTGTCAACGGTGCTTTCACCAGCGCCCTACTACTTAATCTCTACGCAACGAAACGCCATCTAAGGCCATCTAAAGCGATCTAAAGCCAGCTGATCCGCCTGGAAAAGCACCCGTACAGAGCGCCGTGGGCCGTATTCCGCCTAAACGGGGAACTTCCGGAGCTGTTTCCTGCCCGTTTACCGTTCGCCGTTCCCTAGGCCGGTCGTCGTCCATGCAAGATGAAAAGTTTTCACTACAATTTTCACCGCGTTCCCCCTAAAAATAGCCCGTTCAGCGGACTCGGCACCCGCCTAGCACCCCCTTCCAGCGAACATCCCCAGTCGAAAAACGTTAGGGTTAATAAACATGCTAATACTAAAACACTCATAGCACAACGTAGAAAAAAGATTGCAGCATCTGAATTTCGCGTATGGTCTCCCACTACACTACTCAGTCAGACTCTTACCAGCTTAACTACAGTTGATCGGACGGGAAACGGTGCTTTCTGGTAGATATGGCCGCAACCATATAGTAAAACTGTATGCATTTAAACAACAACAGTAAGAAAAATGATAGCGTAGGTGTTTCTCAACATCAGCGTTGCAATGCATCCACAGTGCATGCGATGTTAGGGAAAATATGTAGGTTCATTCATGATTTGTAAGCAGCCCGCATATTGTAGCATGAAAACAGGTGCCGTGGTGCCGTATCTGACTGTGATTCACAGTCAAATCTGTAATTCACAGACAAATCTGTAATTCACAGTCATATCTGTGATTCACAGACATGCTGGTGTATGGATGGAACTGGTCGCATTGGAACAACAAATATGTCTTATGAGTCCATAAGATGTGTATGTTAACCATTTGAATGGGTGAGTTCACATAGTAGTGTGTGTACCACTGTCTATTGATAGCCTATTGGTAGTCTACTGGTAGTCTACTGAGTAATTTGTATTAGAAACATGTATATTGTGTATCAGTTGTACTGTATAGTCTTGAATATATGGGTTTTAGTGTTCCAACTGTTTGTTTCTACTTGTAACTATGTACTTGCTACTTTGTAGATTGGTTGTTGTACCATTGGTCGGTGATGTGTTGATGTTTTTCGGTATTTCGGTTTTTCTACACATGTTTTTGTTCAAGAAATCGTGGAATATGAAAGTCAAATAGCTAGATATTGCTGTCTGAAACAGTTGCATTCTAACTTCTGCTAGTTAATTGACCTAGAAAACACTTTTGGGCTTCTCAGCTTCTTTTTTTAGTCTGTGGTGGTGGTTTGTTTTGATTTTTGTTGGTACTACTTCTACAAAAATGATATAAAAAAAATATGAATATCTCGACAACCAAACTAGCAGTGAAAAATCCGAAGAGTACGTTTTGTTTTATAGTCCAAAGTATATCTTAATTGTCATTTGTGTAGCTAATATATTTTATATTTTGTTGTGGATGATGATTTTTGTGTTTTGTAGGAACTACATTTGTACGGAGATGATAGAAAAAATGTGAATATCTCAACAACTAAAATACAGGTTAAGATTGTGAAGAGTACGTTTTGTTTTGTAGCTGTAACCATATGTGTTTAGGCCTTTGTGTAGCTCTGATTTCTACAATTTTGTTGTTTCTGGTGGTCTGTTTACATTTTTGTTGGTACTACTTCTCTGAAAATCCGGTACAGAAAAACATAAGTATCGGAAAATCTACAATGTTTGGTAAGATTCTAAAGAGTACGCTTTGTTCGATTCCCAAAACTATACACTGGTTGTCGTTTGTGTAGTTTAATTGTTTGAAAATTTGATGTTGGCGGTGATGTTCTTAGATTTTTGTTGGTACTACTATTTTGCGAAATCGATATAGAAAAATGTCAATATCACAATAATTAAGATGTATGTGAAAAATCTGAGGAGTACGTTTTGTTGGATTCCCGACACAATACATTGGTTGTCATTTCTGTAGCGTATCTATTCTAAAATTGTTGTTGGCGGTGATGTTTGATGTTTGTTGATACTACTTTACTACAAAGCCGATGTTGAAAAACAACCATGTCTTGAGAACTACAAGGTTAGGCACAATTCCGAGGAGTACGTTTTGTTTCAAACCAAAGATAATACGATAATGTCCACTTGTGGAGCTTATATTGTCTTTATTTTGATGTTCACTGGTAAAACTTTGAGTCTTGTTGTTTACTGTTTTTGTGCCAAAATCACAACAAAAAAGATGAATAGCTCGATATGTAGCGGGTCTAAGAGAATTCTGAAGAGTACGTATTCTTCTATAATACAAACAATATAATAATGATCATTCGTGGAGCTCTCATACTTCCAAACTTTATCTGTACTGGTAAAAGTTTGTGTTTTGTATATACTATTTTCGGCCAAAAATGCGGTTCGAAAACATCAACATCTTTACAACCAGAATGAATTTAACCATTCTGAAAAGTGGATTCTGTGTTAAAACAGTGGTAAGACTTAACTGCACTGTCGTGGAGCTACAATTACTTGATTTGGTGTTGTCATCTTATGAAAAGTCTCGATTAATGTATATGACTTGTACAGGCAGGTACCTTTTGAGCCAGGTAGAGGTCACCAGTTACAGAATTATCGCTCCACTTTGTGGCAGAACGAATCGGCGGTGCTTAATTTAGTAGAATGTACATTTAGGGAGTGATATCTTGTGGAGAATGGCTGTTGTTGTTGTTATACCTTTTGTTGTTAGTACTAAAACTCATAGATTCTGAGCATGAGAACATCCAGACATAAGAAACTGGTGGTTTACTAGCAAAATGAAAACATCCAGACACAAATCGAAGTGGATTCTGTGCTTGAAAACATCCAGACATTTGAATATCTGTTTTTATTAGGGAAAAGAGAACATCCGGACACAGATGTTTTGATTTGTTTTGATTTTGAAAACATCCAGACACATATTTTGGAGAGTTGAAACATCCGTACATCACTACGATTTTGGGATACTAATAACACGTCTGTGGGTGGTAAATATTTAGATGTATTATGCTAGGTAGTGGTCTTGAGACCGTCTCTTTCCTATGGACCCATTAGATTCATCATTATATGTCAGATTAAGGATTTCCAATTTTTTTGTAAAATATTACATAGGTTCCATATGAACTTTCAAATTTTTGTTTTTGAGTTAGTCCAGCTTTATTTAAATATAAATTAAAATTTAAATGTTAATTATATCTTTTGAAACTGGCACTGGAGCATGATACAGGTCTGTTTTGTGTATTGCCAGTCTCACATTCCCCAGTTTTTGTCATTATTTTATTGTTATTAGTACATTTTTGATTTTTGTCAAATGTCCGAGCCAATGTTAAATGTGTGAGTAGGTTAGTCATTAATAGCCATATATATTGGTCTCAAGTGAGTGCGTTTAAGTATTTACACGAATAGCGTTATATAGCACCTATTCCGACGTTTTCAGAACAATATTTTGTTGTTTGGTGTGTATTTTATAGGTTCTGGTATGCTTGATGATGTCCATATTTGTATAAAAAAATCAGTATATCTCAGGACATGGCTGATGTTTAGGCACACGAAGTGTGCATTGATCTTAACTGCCGAAACGACACATGGTGAACTCTTTTCGAGCTCCAATATCTTAAGATTTGACTAAATGCGGTCAAATAATGTACTCTGTAAAGTTGTACTTGTGGTGGTAGAGAAACATCAATATATCCAGATCTAAAAGACCAGTGTGAATTGTGAGGAGTACATTTTGCTTAAAAACAGAAACAAATGTATGCTAGATTGTAGTGGAGCAATACTATATTAGCTGCTTCATGGAAACTTACTAAAACTATATATATATATATGACTTTAAAACAATGATATGTTAAGTGCTGTGTACAAGTCCGCAAATAAAGACTAAACTCTCCACTTTGATACAGTGCTAATGAACACTGATTAATATTATAGAATACACAATTAGCTAGAGATATACCGTAAAGATTATAGTGGTTGTCAAATATCTTTGATGTTATACATGTATTGTTTTTGTTGAAGGATTGGCATCATATGAGCAACAAATACCTAGATATTGTACTTTGAAACAGTTGCAGTCTATTCACGGCCGAACAATGTGCCTAAAACACACTTGGGGGCTTATTCGAACTTGATCTGGTTGTTCAATGGTGATTTTTTGAGTTTCTTATTTTTTTGTGGAGAGCTTATATAGAAAAATATGATTTCCATTAAATTTAGCTCAGTATTTGAGAAACGGAGAAGTGCGTTTTCCTTTAGCGCTGACGCTTTATACTTGTAGTTACTTGTGTAGTTATCTAATCTGTATTTTGTTGTTGGAGGTGATCTTTGAATTCTGCTGATACCACATTTCTACGAATACGATACACAAAAATCTACATATCTCGACAACTAAAATGTTGCTTAAGATTCCAAAGAGTGAGTTTTGTTTGAAAGCAGAGAAGATATATAGGTGCATATTACTATACTTATCACGCGAACATTCCGTTGTTGGTGGTGATATTTATGACTTTTTTGTTTACTTCTTTTCTACAAATCTGATGTTGAAAAATTAAAATATCTCTACAACTAAAGTGTTAGACAAGATTCCGAGAAATAAGTGTTTCTTGGTAACCGTTAAAGTATATAGGTTTGTATTACTGTAGCTATGTAATCTCAATTTTGTTGTTGGAGGTGATTCTTAATGTCTGTTGATACTACATTTCTACGAAATTGATAAAGAAAAATCTAAATATCTCGAGAACAAAAAGGTAGGACACAATTCCAAACTGAACATCTTTATCTAAAGCTAGTAAGATATGTAGGTTTGTACTACTGTAGTTCAACTCTTGTATAATTTTTGTTGCTGGTGATTTTGTTTTTCGATTTATGTTTGTACTACTTTTGTACAAAACTGATATACAAAAAATCTAGATATCTCGAGAACTACAATGGTTATGAAGATTCCGAAAAGCACGACTTACTTTAAAGCTGGTAACATATGTATGTTTGTATTAGTGGAGCTCAACTCTTGTATATTTTTTGTTGTTGATGGTAAGTTTTGTTGATTTTTGTTGGTACTACTTTTCTACAAAACCGCTGTACAAAAATCCACAGAAATCGACAACTACAAGGTTTATGGCGAATCCGAAGAGTACGTGTTGTTTGAAAACAGATACTGTATACTCGGCGTCATTTGTGTAGCTATACAATCTCTATATTTTTGTGGATGTTGATTTTTGATTTTGTTGACACTACCTCTCTACAAAAATAACAAAGAAGATTGATAACTCTACATCCAAATAGAAGATAAACAACTTTTGTTTCAAAGGCTATATGAAAGAAGACTACATGTTTTCCAGTAGTGCAATGTAGTTATTATCCATACAAAGAATTATATTTTCAGGTGGATCAACTCTATCAATCAAACTTCTGAATATTCTTTAGTTTAAATAAACTAATCATTGGGATTTGGAGAGGAGAGTCACCTTCTCATTCAACTGTTTTAGAAACACTTGCAACACACACAAGAATGTATCCACCAAGACACCGAACGCAGAACGAAAACCATAAACCAACGTTTTTTAGAACTTATTGAAGATGGTTGATAATTTGTCTGTAAAATCATTAAAAGTAAAGATTGAACCAGCAAGAAGTAACACTTTGAAGTTTAATTCAGCATTGATACAATCTGTTTTAGGATAGTCCTGGACACTGAGTTGTAAAAGTCTAGAAGATGATGAACAACGAACCATTGTGTTTCTTTACTTCTGTTCAGTAGTTGATTACTGGAGCGTGTTTCAGTGTTATAGAAAGTTGATATTTGTAGTTTGTTTTGTGTTTGAGCCCTCACCAGTCCCTGTGAACCTCAATCTGGACAAGCATGGAATTGATGATTTAGTTCATAGCTAGCATTAATGGGTAACGGCTTGAATTGGTAAATATATTTCCAAGAGATAGTATTCAATAAGACATCTTTATGAATAGTATTGGTGGGATTATGTTTTAGGCTGGATAGTTGGTTGATAATTAGTGGAAGGAGGGATTCATTAACAGTGTGTTTAGTCGACCAATAGTATACTAGTCTTCGGAGTGCGCACCCAGAAAGTATAGCTTCACACTTCTAGTATTGTGATAAGTGGACCCATGACCAAGCTTGTTTCAACTTTATTCATTCAAAGTTCATCACATTTATCTAAGTGGTTATCCATGAAGCAATTAAACTCACAAACTTTCAAGGCTATCACTTGGTATCCTTCTTTGTTTAAGACGCAGCCTCATTAATATAAATCTGTGTTTTTTATCCCTATGTTGAAGCTTGATAATGTGAGGTGATAAAGAAGAACCATCATGATTGGTTTTATCAGAGAATACCTGGATGTTTGTCAATAACAATCTGATTATCTGTCAAAATAGCCAGTATAAGCATCGGTGATCCTGTAGTTTTTCTATTTCTAATCAGCAGGAGTCTGTGAGGGGTAATTTGCCACCCTTAATTGTAGCAATTGTTGGATGTTGATGATGACAAATTCGCGAAAAAAAAAAAGAGCAAACCAAAAAAAAAGGGGGTGAAAATTCTTCATCCCTTTTATTAAATCAACAACTATCATCATAATCATGAGTTCCAGTATAACAACAAACTCTGCTTCATCTGCTGCTGCTGTTGATGGTACTCCAAAAGTTGCTAGTCAAAATGGGAATATCCTTATACCATCTTCATTCAAACAACATTTTTGAGCTATGACTTCTGATGTATTCACCAATAATGAGAAACATTAATGTATTTTCATTGATAGTGCTAAAACTCATTTATTAAGACTTGTACTCCCTTTGAAAGAACAGTATAATCAAGATTACGAACCTTTCAAAACGATGCTAACAATACAGAAGAAACAGAAGAAACAACTTCCTTAACTATTGATAATGGTGAGATTATTTTTAAGTTCGAAGATGTCGATACATATCCAATTATGCAGATTACAGAGAGTCTATTACCAGAAGTTATATCAAAAAGTATTGATACTATGTCAGATGAAATTACAGAAACTATATCCAAAGAAGTCTTTGATACTATATTACCAGATAAGTCAGATAAAGAAGATCAAGAAGAGCAAGACGAAATTATTTCACAAGCTGCTTTTGCGTATATGTTGAAAGGAAATGATATGTTTAAGTCGTCAGAGATTAGACAAACAGATGTTGTTAAAGACCTATCTACCGAGGGAGAGAAGATAGATGATGTTGAATTGCAAGAGATGAATGATACCTACAAATTTATTGAACACCAAAGAGTTGATAATGCTGAGTTAAACAGAACTACTATTGATGTTACAAATGAACCAGAATCACAATATGATTTATACTTTGAACCTGTTATGAAATCAGAAGTTAAGAAGATGGAAACTATTATAAACTCACAGGAAGAGTCAGTTGATCATAAAGAAGTATCAGAAAGAAAGGAAGATATTATACCTACAAATTTGGCAAGCATTGAAACTATTGAAACTGAAAGTATTGAAGTTGACACCATTGAAACTACTGAAATCATCGAGAGTTTTGAGAATCCGAGATTGGAACTTATTGATTATACGATTGAGAATATGAAATCACAAAACAATACTGTTATTACGGGTCTAACCAAACAAGCTATGTTTATTGAAGATATCACTTCAGATGTCATGGAAGATGTCATAGAAGATTCTACGGAAAGTATTATCCAATATGTTACAGAAGATACTACTTCAGCTATTACTCCAAACAATTCAGATGCTATGAAAAATGTTATTGAAGATGCCATGAAAAACACTATGGAAGGTGTTATGGAAGATCTTACATCATATGTTGCCCCAAGAGATTCTATTGTTAATTTAAGTTTACGAAAACCTTTGGAGATTTACGATGGCAATCGAACTCTAAGGATTATGAAAGTTCTAGAGATTATGAAGAAATATTGAAAAGAATCAAATATAATGATATCGAAGAAAACAGTTTAAGTTATCTTAATCAGAGCCAAGATTTATTTAAATATGTTTACGACTATGTTACTTTTATTGAAGAACCAAACTGGTTAAACACATCATATTTTACTCAAACTTATTTGAAATCAAGTTATCTATTTATTGCTGTTAAGTTTTTCCATTACTCTGAAAATCCTCCAGACTTAAAGAGAAGCAACAGGAGTGGAAAACAGACTTATTCTGCTGAAAGAATTTTGTTAAATGAATCTACATTGATCATATGTTATTTACAAATTCTAGTCGTCAGATTATTAGTGTTTTTGTTAACCAATATTTTTGTTAAGTCTAAGCCAAACTCATTACAGATTAAGTTTAAAGATCAAAAGAGATCTATCAAACCCATTGAAAAACCATTCCAAGTTGTTACAAACTCTAAAAAACGAACTAAGTTAAATTTACAACGAAATCAGATGTTAGGTGAAAAGAATTATTCAAATTGTTGTTCAAACTTTACTCAAATTGATTTATCAAGTTATTTAAGTTATATCAAGTCAAATTTATTACCTTATGTTATCAAATTGAAGACCAATGAAAGCTTCAAAGATACTGCTCAAACTATATCTAAGTTATTTCAAAGTTATGTCCAAATTGAAATCAATGATGCAAACATTTGTTATGAAAGTTATATTTTACTGTTGAAATCTTATTTCCAGATTTATTCTTAATCCATATTATTTTCACAATTCAAATTACTTTACAAATTATATTATGATCTATGTTATGATCTACATCTTATTTATTCAGTTCAAATGCAAGACTTGAGAAGTTACTTAACTTATGGAAATTCTTATCAAGAAGCTGTTATTATTTGTCCATGTCAGAAAACCAACTATGTCAGTTTATGTTTATTATATTTTGTTATTGTTTTTAAGTTACTCAATTTTATCAAAAGAAATCAGAAAATATGTTATTATCATGAAATCTTATGTTAAAACAATTTACTATTACTACAATTTTATTCAAACTATTCAATTTCATTTTACTTATTGTTACTTAAGGTTATATGTTTTTACTGTTAATGTTTTACACTTATTGAAAACCCAAATTATGTTATGAAGTTACACAATTACTTATGTTATGCTTTTATCAAATTGATTTGACAAATGTTGTCCAAAAAACTACTAATTAAAACTACTTTGAAAACTATTATATGTTATATTGTTCTATGTTATGTTGTCATTCCTTATTGCTGAATCAAGTTACAAGCTTAATGCTTTAATCAAGTTATGATTATAACCATTTACAGCTTATAAGAATGCTGATTGAGAAACAATTGTCTATGGTTACCTATGTTATTTTTATCAAACGTGAAGCTGTTTGATTTTTTGTTCTTTCGTCAAAGATTGAAACTTTTTTGCTATCAGTATTTCATCACATCAAGTTGGTCCAACTTGATTGGTGATGAGAGTCAAGGTTCTCTGGACAAAGGGTCCTGTGTTTCATTAAGGGTAATGAACATAGAACTAAAATTTACTACTGAGATCACAAGTTTGAAGAATATCGCAAGATATTTATCATAACTGGAATCTATTGAACTATTTGAATAAAGATGAGACAAGAAACTTCTTGAGAAACATAACAGAAGAATTTGAAAGTATTAAGCCCTGAGAATTTATTGAAAGGTTCAAGAAATTGGACTTCAAAACTTAAAGGCTTCTTAAATGCATTGATTTTGTTAATCAATTCATGAATATTTACCATTTGATTATTGTCTTATCTTCAAATACCAAACCAAATCATCAATTTTTAAACACATTGGCAACTTCAACAGATCAGTATTTCAACTTTGAGTACAGTCAAGGGACCTTTGAGATACTAGATCCAAAGATATACAATTCAGCGTCTCTTTCAGAGACCAATTCATTCCACAATCACATACAAAACACATTAATACAATCTTCAGAATCATCCAGATCCTTCACAGCCAAATCAGAATGGTTTCAAACTAAACCTGAATTAATCTCAAGAAACGGCGAACTAGGGACGAAACTCAAAACTTCAAAACAATATCCTTCAAAAAGTGTTCATATCATTTGATATCGTATCTTCAATGATTGCATCTCCAAGTATGTCTACTGAGTTCTTATCTGAAGTTTTGAAATTACACTTGGGAAGTAGCTGCTTCTTTGAAAGGTGATTGTGGATTTGGGTTCACTTTAAGTGACCGACCCATAACAGACTTAGATGGATGGGTAAAGGACAAGAAGTCCAGATCCCTGGAAGGCTACCAGATACACACGACAAAGAGATATACATTTAGTTAGCCAATATAAGACTGAGCTTCATCTGACATTTGTAGTTCTCCTTCATTTAGTATACTCACTGTAATCATGAAATTAAAATCGTTTTTGACATTGTTATATAACCGAAGAAAAAAAAAACAAAAAAAAAAATAACAGTATTCATATACCTTTATTTGAGCCACACAGGAAATTTTGTGACCGAGGATACAAGACTTCAGAGGATGATATTCGCATTCTTCATCGGTGAATGTATGTAACTGAACTGTTTCGAAGAGAGCTCGGGTTCTGGTTGAGTCTACAGAGTGCTGTCTTTCTAAACAAGAGAAAACTTTTAGTGAAAACTTGATGGTACTTTATGGAGGCCAGCACATCAAATATATTTGTCTGAAACGGTTTTGCTCGATACCATCACCGGTGAATATAATGTTAGTCGCGGCGTGGCCTTTGTATATTGTATATTTGATGTTCCATCGTGAATATAGTTTGCCGGTGTAGCTAAACTGGTATGTGTCGAGTGTATAGTTTATTTTTCTTGTGGCCGACCCGAACTTGAAAAATGAAAATCTTGTGGTGACACATAAGTCAACTTATCCGAAATGTTTAACCTTGTTGCTCAGAATTGAGTTGGTTTCGTGAGAAACTAAACTCCAATAATGTTAGGTCCACCATTATGGTCGGTCTTTATGCTGTTTCAGAGTTGTCTCGAGGTCTCAGTGACCTTCCAGTGGGCAGTTTTTCGAAACAGTCAAGACACCTGAAAGAAAAATATATAGCACTTTTTGAAGTTAATGTAGCACTCTAGACTGGACTGAAACGAGTCAGGTCGCAAATGTGCTCAATGAACTAAGGGTTTGTCACTATCCCGAAGGTTATTGAGCTAGATTGTTATGTTGGTGGCCGAAATAAATCTGGGGGTCCTTAACCTACTCGGTGACATTATTAGAAAATGAAAAAACCTCTGTTTTTGGGATGTGCAGCAGCACCGAAATATACACACTGTGTTTAATAGTCACTACACTATGCAGTGGACCTTTCGTGGTCCTGTAAGAAGTGAAAGTATGGTCTTGAATGGACGTATAATTTGGTTAACACTGATATCAAGTATTTTTTGCTGCTAGAGCCAGCTGAAAATCAAAAGATCGCGAAAATCTGACCCAGAAGCTTTGATACACCCAAGGTGAATATAAACATCATAACAAAACAACCAGACGATACCGCTCAAAGATAAAAGGGGGGCTTACTTATGAATGGTAATTAATGACGTTTATCTGGTTTCAAGCTTGGTAAAACTTTGTACGAAGCTTCCAGGGTGGAATATTCTCGGCCCATAAAAAACAAACGAGAGGAAACTAGTCACCAAAATTTGAAAAGCTTAGAGACAAGTATCATGGCCTGAAGCAAGTGCATTCATTAGACTTCCAGCTGATGTTACTAGTGGCTACAGTGTGAACTCTGTTGGAGCTGTATATTAATGTTTATGAAGAGTATCATAGCCTCAGGCACAGTAGTGAATCTACACCGATCACGACATAAGAAAAGTACCTTGTTAAGACCACCGAGGTACATGGTCAAGAATGTACAAAGTACATTCCATTAGGATATCTGTGCGGCCTTCTGTAGAACCTCTTTCAAACCTTGGCGGGGGGCTCATATACCAGTATTAATCCAAGTCCTAGATGTAAATGTTGCACCCAGTGCCTACGTGCCTTCTAGAGAGAGTTATCGGCAAGTTGGGAAGCACACATACACACACCGCTCCCTCCCAATCAACCAATGGTCTATTGGCTGAATGGTTCTTCACATCGGCTGGCTTGTTAGTATGTATGGGGGGTCTATGTTACTGTTCGCGAATTTGATCCGAGATAGTATGTGTAAGTGCGGAAATGCGACTGTAAACGTCGCAGATCTCATGGTTTGGCCACATCCGTCAAACAATAAACTTAGCAGTTTCTTGCATAAAGCAGGTCATTTGTCAAAAAAATAACATGTCTGCATCGTATAAGCTGCTGCCAAAGTGGGCGATATATATTACTCAGCCTCTAGAATGGGTTCCCGCTTTGCCGCTAAAAATTCGTTTAGTTTTTGGTGTTGAATCATAAAATAATGTTTTCCGTATTAATATGGACGGACACCATGCTAATTACTTGAGAGTTACAACACCTTCCCGTCTACTTTTGGCTATAAAACCTGGCATATGTAAACTTTATCTCCTACAAAACTATATCCAATTGAAATGGATTAACCAAATGCGGTGCTGTTTTAACTGCACCACTTTAAAGACAAGTTTGTGGATTTGAACCATGCATTTTTTGTTTTTCACGGAATTCTAATTTTTTTTTTTTTTTTTCATTTTTCCGTCTCGGTAATTCTAGGTGGGTCTCTTAGACAGATAGGCGGGTCAAGACACTAACATCTAACTTACAGCGCTACACTTGCAATTCTGTATATTTGTGGGCCAAAATTGCAATTTATACTCAATAGATAGTACAGAATATATCTATCCACTTTGCTAACCAAAATATAAAGATTTGTAATTTTTTTGTTGTAAATTGCTTACACTTGGTTTTACGAAAATTTATTTCTCTGATTGTACTTCTTGAATAATTTTGAGCCAGCACATATGTACAATTTAGAACTGTACCTATTACTACATGATTAAGAGTATATATATTAAAGCCTTGTCCTAATGTATTGTAGTATAATCTTCTGTTTAATTCCATATACCTCTATTGTTGTCTAGTCATGTTCTACTGGTCAAGTACTCAGGATAACATAGGCTGGACCTCGATAGGTGGAATTGAAAAGCCAACCGCCTGGCTCAAGTCAGAAGATATTGAAATACTGGAGAACTATCTCCTTATGGGTAAGTATTCTTCACTCCGCCAATTCATGGAAGAAGATGAAGAAACCTTATTTGTATGCCTTTCAGCCGAGGTCTTTCTTTCTATGTCAAAGATTGACAAGGCTGAAACGCTACCTGCTGCCAGAAGAAAGCTAGTTACTGCACAGTGCACTTACTGGTCTAAGACAAAAGCAGCAAAACTCATTTCAAAGCTGAAGGCATCCAAGAAAATAAAGTTAACAGTACCGGTTTGCGCACAACATCACTGGGTAAGACTTATAGTTACACATGACCAGGAGAAAACTGATGTAATCGTTTACAACTCTTTGAAGAAAGATACTAATAGCAGGTTGCCCAATCTTATTTCGAGCACTGCAAGGGTCATCCTCTCTAGCTTCGTTCAGTGTGATGATGTGAATGACTTACCTCTTCATATTAGAGAAATCAATCTCGAAACACAGACTGACCAATTTAGTTGCGGATATCACACTGCGTTTTCCATAACCTATCTAGTTCCAAACCACTTGATAATGATTAAGGAAATGCAAACCATCTTGGCTGAAACAAAGAAATCCAATGAGCTGGTACAAGTGCTAAAGTTGAATGAGTCTATTGAAGATGATGATTACGGCGAAATAGAAATACATTCACAATAAACATTTATTCAAATCCTAAACCTTTGTAGAACTCTCTAACACTCTTGGAAACCTTGACTTTGTTCCATTGGAAGCCTATAACTTGTAGGGTTTCCTGATTACGAACTCTTGAAAGGGCAACATAAACTTGACCTCGCTCGAACGACTGTCTTAAGTCAACCACAGCACCTTCAAGGGTCTGGCCTTGACATTTGTGTACTGTCATGGCGTAACACAACTGGAGTGGTAGCTGTATACGGTGAGCTATAACACTTGGCTTAGAAGCACCAATATCGTTTAGGATTTCAAACTTGAGCTCCTCTACCAATACGGCTCTTCGAGATCCCTCTTGATCAATGAATTGGATTATGGGATATAAGCCATTAAATTTCATCGTTGTAAAACTTTCACCAGCAGTTCTTGATTCTAATGTAGCTTGTTTGAGTTTGGAGATAAAACCTTCATCATTTCCTTTATGGATGGATGCAAATTGGGTTTTGGTCATAAACCCAATGACATATCCTGGTTTTCCATTGGTAACGTTAATCTTTTCTATGTTTTTGGTAAACATGACCAAGGTTCCTATGGATAGGGTAAGGCTTGAAGGCACATTGGAATGGTTATTTATATCAAATTCAACGGCTAAATATTCTTGCTGCTCTTCGTGTGTCATCTTGACAGCTCCGCGTCTCTGAATGAGTCTGTCTTTAGCTGAATAAATGAAAAACTTTCTGTTTCTTGTCGTAGCTTGAGCTTTGATATTGTACTCTTTGACATCCTTGACAGTGGAGAATATCCTGGTATGGTTTCCATGTGGTGGGCGGCTTAAAGCCATAAAGAAGTTTGATGTTTCCAGCTTTATTTATATGGTGTCTGGATGTTAGGTATGGTGTCTGGATGTTAGGTATGGTGTCTGGATGTTAGGTATGGTGTCTGGATGTTAGGTATGGTGTCTGGATGGTGTCTGGATGTTAGGTATGGTGTCTGGATGTTAGGTATGGTGTCTGGATGTTAGG